>CM035355.1:6139096-6404096 GCA_020137815.1 Hormiphora californensis | reverse complement strand
CGAAATGTCCTAAATTAACCACAACTTTTTTAATGTGGTCACCTCCGGAATGTGAAATGGGGTGGTAGAGAGAGAAAATTGAGTCAGTCTCATCACATTCCAGCCCTTTCTCTTTTTCTCTCCGTATATCTGGCCATTCTCTCTCACAATAAACTCTCCCAACCCCCCCCCCCCCTCCTGCCACCTCAACATAGCACACAGGGAAGTGAAATGAGTCGTGGCGGCGGGCAGCGGAATTCCACCGCCGAAGGAATTCACGCGCGTTGCTCTCTGTACAAAGTACTCGTATTGTCAGCATTTGCCGGCTACGAGGGCTTGTGCGCGCGGTCAGGAAGCAAATAGCAGCTGCTGGGTGGTGTGAGATAAAGCTGCTGACGTACAGTGGTGGGTGCGTGTTGGGTGTGTGGTGTGTTTCCGGGGTCATCTCTCTCCTTCGACAGGGGTGTGTGGGTGTGAGTTGATGAATCCAATTACTGAGTCAATTTGGGTTGGTGAGAAAATACAGAAAACATATATTTTGTTAACGGAAATCGAATCTGAATTATCAACAGTCAATACAATCAAATTTTAAACAAAATTAGAGGTTAATCACAAAATCTGAATCACACAGCTCTCACTCATTCTCCCTTCTTTTGGCCCTGATTGATCATACTCCGTGGGACTGGTATTACATCTGGAAACTGCTTCAAATGTTGCTCCTCCGAGTACTCTCCCTTTGTCACCACCGTCTTCTGGAAATTCCTCATTTCTGCCTCTGGGACATTCCCAATCGCGGCGTGTTTGTTGAGAATAGGTTTCAGTAGGATGAATGGTTCAGAATCAACCAGCTGTCTCCACCACGACACTTTCCTTTTTTCAGCCCTCACACACACAACCCGATCCTCTACCGTCCAAGTCACCTCATCACATTTGATTCTGTCCGCTAATTCCCCTCCAACAACCTCCGTCTCCCCTACCTTGACACTGATGGTGGTGGGAGTGTAGTCGACAGATACAGTGGATTTGTCATGGTCAGGACAGAGTGGGATCTCGATTTCTAACTCTTCAGGGGTTTGGGTCCATTTGTATGTTCGGAATGTGGCCCCATCACCGTCATTTGGGTATAATGAACCCTTTTTAGTTTTCCGAGATGGCGTGTAGAACACATGATCATGTTCCGTCTTCTCTGATTTCTCAGGTTCCTGTTTCTCCTGTGTTGCCTGTTGCTGGGGAACTGCCTTCCCCAACTTCTTGGCACCAGGAGTTGTAATTTCCTCGATCGGTGGCCCGGCTGGTACCTTCTTCCCCTCCCCTTTCTGTTGACGGTGCTTTTCCTCAAATTCTCGAAAAACTGCCGTCACCATATGCTGGCAAGCGTCAGGGGTGGCTTCGTAGAAGTCTGTGTTTCGTTCCAGGAAACCAAAGAAGGCTCTGAGAAGAGTTTTAATTGATCGGGTTTGGTGTGCTGCGTATAGGAAGTATTTGTCCAACTCATGGGTCTCACTGGCCATGCTGATAGAGAGTCTGGGGTTGCTGGGGTAACAGGAAGGTTGAGACTCTGGGATAGGTATGGAAACCGGAAGTGGGTCAAACAATAATTCTGAAGATCGGTTTATTGAAACCGGATCTGGCAGTTGGTTGATTCAGTGAGGTCGAACAAGAGCGTCTTTGCAACGGAAACACAAAGAGCTGGATGTGTGTGTAAATGTAGGCACTCTGTGTGGGTGTCTTGGCATTGTTAGCTGTTTCTCTCTTTCTCTCTCTCTCTCTCTCTCTCTCTCTCTCTCTCTCTCTCTCTCTCTCTCTCTCTCTCTCTCTCTCTCTCTCTCTCTCTCTCTCTCTCTCTCGCTCTCTCTCTCACTCTCTCACTCTCTCTCACTCTCATCACACTGTTCCACTACACGTCATACTCTGACTGTTCCATAAAGTTCCATCCGTTCTCACAACACCTGATACCATCTTGCTCAAACTGGGGCGCGGTGAGGTAGGATCAAGCAAGGCATAGTCCGATCTCTCTCCAGAGGGGGTGGGAGTCCTTCAAGCGGATGGGGGCATCTGAACCTGTCTCCTCTTCTCCTGACTGTACTCCCGGACCTTCTTCAGCCTCTCCAGAAAGGTCTCAGGTGTTATTGGACCCTGTTTCTCCTCCTCCTCCTCCTCCTTGGGCAGCAGGGAGATATCTTGATCCTTTGCCATGGCTGTAACGGTCTGGGCCCACCGTGCTCTTACCGCCTCAGCCATACTCTGAAAAAGGGGGCTTTTAGCTCAGGGGTGGGTGATGGAGGCAAGGTGGGGTTAAATACAATCACAGCTAGTAGGGAAGTAGGCAAGCTGTCTGGTGGTGCCCTATCTGAGCGCAAAATGCCGCCAGAATGGAGGACTATTATTGTTTATTTAGGGTTCTACTGGTATTACTATTAGGTACTAAATGGAGTTTTGGGCCACTTACGATGTCTTTATTTTCCCGTTTATCTAGGTATGCAGCAAAGATGACCTCCCCAATAAAAGTCAGGAAACTCAGGGACAACATCGTTAGCATCACCACAAACACACCCTGAAATGTTAACTAGTTACTATGGTTACCACAAATACCGAAGTGTTAACTAGTTACCACAAATTATACACCCTGAAATTAGTTCCAGTTGGCATGATTACAAAATACTAAAATAACGAGGCTTTAGACGGTAGTTAGCTGTTTGGCGGCGCCAGACATGAGTCACCGTTTTGATTCTCCCTCGGCGCCGCCAGACAGGTAATCAGTTAGTTGCTCTGTAATCGTAACAACTGTTTTGAGAGAAGAGAACTCAACAACTCAGATCTCTCAGAACCACGTAGTTGAAATTAGGGGTGAGTGATATGAACTCTCACCCCTACATAAAGGTGCAAGTACACCTGTAACTACACTGTATTTAATACAGTGTGACATGTCATAGTCATAGTGTATTACCTTTAGATCCTTGGTGTCCAATGCATCCTTAGGTCCGCCCATAGCTCGTTCACACTGACTGTTTGAGAGCCACGCCTCGAACCCTTTCTTTAGCTCACTAACCTCTAACATGTATAGGATCTCCTGAATACAATGTGTTGTTCTAGAAGGGGCCAGCATGGACAGAACACTCTGTGTTGGTCAAGAAGGATGTACCGAAAATAACTAGAGTAGAACTCTGTCACCGTTCACCCATCCTATCACCCACCCGAGCACCTATTTACATTTAATCTACCTCAGTTAATACCCAACCTACCCGATCGATGAGATCCACGACGTGATCCATGGTATCGTTATTCTTAGGGAATGCCAGGGCATACGGGCTGTATCCAAACTCAGCCCCGACTCGGGTAAAGGAACAATCGTAGGATGCTTGGTTGTAATCGATTTGAGGGGAGTCCCAGATGAACACAAACTTGTCTGATAGCATCCTGAAGGAAATGGGAGATATACAAATTACCACGGAATGAGTGGGTGAGATTATGCGATAGTTAGGTCTGACTATAAACGACAGCTTGCATTGTTCCTTTATTATGATATAGAGCAAGGAAATTCCGGCCCTCAATCAAATATCGGCAACTTTTCACCTTCTCGCGGTTTAGCGGGAAAAGGGGAGTACCTAATGAGTCACACCTACTTGTCGTATGCCTCTATGGAGCTGTTCAGCCATATCATTTTCCTGGCCAGGTCCTGGTATATCTGCAGCTTGGAGCTACCGAAGATGTTCTCATAACTCGAACCTGTAAAAGAAAGCTTTAGCATCAGTTTTAACACAGCCCCTTTCGAAAGGGGCTGTGTTAAAACTGATGCTAAAGCTGTCTGTAGTTGCAAGGCCCCGTTTTGATTCGCAAATCGTGCTCATATCGGGTCGGCGCCGCCAGACAGTGATAAAATTTGTGAAGAGGAGACAAGTTTCATAAGTTCGAATCTGAATCCCTACCTTTGACAGATCCGAACTGATACTCGCTTTGTTCAGCCAGGGACTCCAGTGACTCGATGGGTCGCTTCATATTTGACACAGTCAGGTTAGCTGTCAGGTTGGCTGTGTACATAATGATAATAAGAAGACAAAACACCCACCATGCACTGGCTACAATCCTGCCAGAGATACAGGTTGGGGAGCCGTTATCTGGACCTTGCTGGAGGGTGGAGAGAGGATAGTTAGTATCTAGGGGATATGAGGGGGGGGGGGTAACGGTGGGGACCCGTTATCTGGACCTTGCTGTGGAGAGAGGAGAGTTAGTATCTAGGGGATATGAGGGGGTTAATGGCGGGGAGCCGTTGCTGTGGAGAGATGATAGTTACTTAGTATTCAGGGGATATGAGGGGTTCTGGGTCTTGCTGTGGGGTGGAGAAGGGTCAGAACTCATCAGGAGAGTTACTATAATTTAGGAGAGAGAACGTGGGAGAACCGGTATCCTAAATAGCCTAAATGATGTAAATCCATTCTACCAGCATTCTACCTGGAAAAAGCTAGAGACAATGAACCAGAGACAGTTTTTGAAGTTGAATCTGTTTTTACCCTCCTCAGAATTATCAGTTGACTCGGAGTGGGGTGCTGCACAATACCTTCCATAGTACCCAAACGGGCTTAGCTTACTGAAAAACAATATATAATTTATTTCACATTTCACAAGTCACAAAATGGGAAGTGGAAAAACACCAACAAAAACCCAGTTGATACCCAACCCATTACTTGCTGACTCCCTTCTCATCCCAACCCCCCTAATGAAACTCCAGACTACCCTATAGAGTCTGGCAGCTCTGTAGTACCCACCTGTAGCTAGACATGGAGACAGCACAAATAAGACCAAACAAGATGACAGCACCCCAGACCTTCCACCCAAGGGGGCTCATCCAATAGAACATCTCCTTCTGGGAATCCTCGATCCTCATCGCTAGGGACATGCCAGACCGGAAATAGGATTGGGAAAACCTGGGAAAGGGAGGAGTTATAACAGAACTAGAAAAACAATGGAATAGGGAAGTGGGTAAAATTATCTCAAGATCTAGGGACTCTATGACTTAACTAATCCCCAGACGTTTACAATTCTACTTCTCAATTCTTCTCCAGTCTCCAAATAGAGTATAAACAGCTAGGACAAGAGATATAAGACTGGCTGTTGGCGCTCAGATCGGGTCGAGCAGACAGAGCTAAGATATGTAAAGATGATACTCTCCCCTTCACCCCTGCCCGCTTCTCATTGAGAGGCGGGCAGGGGTGGAGGTAAAATATCATCTTGTCAAGTCACCTGACGGCCTCATCACGAGCTGATGTGACAGCAAGATCCGCTAGAGAGAAGTGAGCCTTTCCACTAACAACATCACCAATAACACCCGTCCATTTCCCTGTCTCCTGATCCAGACCACCCCACATTCCATCACCTACCTGAAACACAGCGAGAACATGATAATGTGAATCACTGTCGTGTCTGGTGGAGCTGACCCCGTTTTGATCCTCGACAGTTTCAAATTCAGGGGGTTTGATACTTCCCTTGAGCTCCCCAGAGTAAATTACAATAAAGTGGGACAATATGGGGGGCGGGAACCCTAACCCTAACTTAAGTTGAGTAAGTACTAAGTACTCAACAAACCCTGACCGCGATTACAAATCCACTATACCTCATAAAGCTGGTAGGTAAACCCGAGGGTGCCGCTGAGTTTCTTCAGCATCTCAGGGAGGAATCCCACATACCGTGCATTGCCCGTCACTCCTGGACCATCATTTATCATTACAAACGGGGGAGACTGAAATGAAAAGGTGTGATTATATAGTTGTTACAAAGGAAATAGGGTACAGAAATTATTATACGAAGAATGGCTAGGCACAGCGTTTTCTGACAGGTTCCACTGTCCCACAACAAATCAGCTCAATCAAATATGATCTTGTAGTTGTGCAGTGTACTGTGTGTCTTTACCTCGATAGTAACGATTCTGAAATGTTTTCCCTTCAGTGTAACGGGTTTATCAGATGGAGTTCTGTTGAGGTTGGACGGCCATGTTATTGTTGCCGTCTTGTAAATGTGCATACCAGTCTTGGATTCCCAGAAACCTGTAATGACGTCATAGTGATATGTTCATTCTTCTTGAAAACAACAAGTCAAGTCAATGTAATTGTAACCTTTCAACGCAGGAACATGATTGTTGATCAAGGAACAGAATGGTTTGGAAAATCAGTACAACATCATTCACTTGGGCACGTCCCTTTGCCCCCCTCTCACAGACACCCAGGTCAAAATTGTTAAAAAAGTGCTGGCAATGGGAATTTTAGGATTCAAAAAGTGCTGGAATTTTGCTATTGCGCGTTGACGTCAATATGGCCTCTCTGTCACCGGTCACGAAGCCAATTTCTCTAATGAACGTCCTAGGATGTACCAATTGGTCTATATTTACTCCCTATAACCGTGGATGGTCAATAAATTGAGTTTTAGGGGGTTAAAGATGGGTGCTGGCTAGTGGCAATGGGGCAGCAATGGATCGATTTTACAGAAAAAGTTACTATGTCAATATGGCCTCTCTGCCACCGGTCGCGAAGCAAATTTCTCTAATAAACGTCCTAGGGTGTTCCAATTGGTATATATTTACTCCCTAAAACCGTGGATGGTCGATAAATTGAGTTTTAGGGGGTGCTGGCTGGGTGCTGGCTTCCAGCAATGGGGCAGCAATGGATCGATTTTACAGAAAAAGTTTCTATGTCAATATGGCCTCTCTGCTACCGGTCGCGAAGGAAATTTCTCTAATAAACGTCGTAGGGTGTTCCAATTGGTCTAAATTTACTCCCTATAACCGTGGATGGTCGATAAATTGAGTTTTAGGGGGTTAAAGATGGGTGCTGGCTCCCAGCAATATGCAGCAATAAAACACGTTTTTATTGCTGCCCCATTGCTGGATGCCAGCACCCAGCCAGCACCCCCTAAAACTCAATTTATCGACCATCCACGGTTATAGGGAGTAAATATAGACCAATTGGAACACCCTAGGACGTTTATTAGAGAAATTTGCTTCGCGACCGGTGGCAGAGAGGCCATATTGACATAGTAACTTTTTCTGTAAAATCGATCCATTGCTGCCCCATTGCTGGATGCCAGCACCCATCTTTCACCCCCTAAAACTCAATTTATCGACCATCCACGGTTATAGGGAGTAAATATAGACCAATTGGAACATCCTAGGACGTCTCTTAAATTTCAAAATGTGCTGGGAATTTACTAAAATGTGCTGGCAAGCGCATTGCTACATTGTCAACAATTTTGACCTGGGCACAGACAAGGGCCAAATCACTCACCAATTTTAGCCAGACCAATCTGTTCAAAATCACTGTATCCTCCAGATGAAGCTTTACCATCAGCCACATTAAACAGCCCAAATCGTTCATCAAACACCGTCTTGTCCGAGTTAAACTTGATCTCCCGTGAGACACCGTTAAACCTTTGCTGGGAGAAGAGAGAGGGGTAATTTACAGAATCAGGCCAAAATATTTGTCGAAATTATCCAAACAGGTATATTTCTGTTCAAGCTATGTGATTTGGATTTTGGATATGAATATTCAGACATCTATATTATAATTTGGAGATGAACGTCGTGATGGCCGTTCGTTCAGCGGTATCTAAGCGACAGGCTGCTCCTTCATAAAATACTTCATGTGCCCAAAGCTGTAAAGCTGTTATATTCACACTTTCTGAAGTTCCAGTGGAAAGATTCTTAATATTCCGAATGACGTTTAATAGGCCAGTCCCCATAGTTACCAATTCAGTTGCCATGGCAACCGTGATATTGACGTTGAAAGGGCGAAAAGAACCACCCGGCGAAGCCGGGTGGGTAATCAAAAAGCCCTTACTTGAGGCGCACCCAATGGGTGCGCTAGTTATATATAATATATAACTATATATAATAACATAACTATGTAGTACCACACCACCGTTACCACACCACCGTTACCTTGAGCATGTACTGAACGAGAGCCTCTCCATCCTCCCACTTTTGTGATCCCAGTAAGTCTATCTGTTTCTGTAACATAATATTAATAGAGAAGGTTTTTGAACGAATAATGTTTTCAGTTTGTCACCTTGTATGAACACAAGCTTTGCGTTAAATGTTAGTTCATTTGGTAGGAAGTGCCTCGACTCTTTTTTTTTCTTACGGAGAACGGGTCTAGACTTGTTACACCCCTTACCCAACGGGGGAGAAAAAGAGAGAGAAAGAGAGAGAGAGAGAGAGAGAGAGAGAGAGAGAGAGAGAGAGAGAGAGAGGGGGGGGAACGTCCCCCCGCCCCCGCTGTTCACGCACCCGTAGGGTAAATATCCCCTCACAGGGTTGGCTGCTACGCCAAGAGGGAGAGAGAGAAAGAGAGAACAGTATATTACTGCCTATATAATAAGGGAGCGAGGGATTACTATTAGATCATAGCTATGCATAATGTCACATGTTTATCACACTGTCAGACCATTGGCCTACCAAGTATCACATGTGTGTGTAACCCCGAGATTCAGAAAATCATCATTTCTTTGTTCTAGTTACTCTTTGCTTTGGTTGAAAATATACAATACATTATACAAGCTAACTACTACTCGAGTAAATTAGGATACATATCACCTGAGCTGCTTCTAACAGGTATTAATAATACCTGTTAGAAGCAGCTCAGGTGATATGTATCCTAATTTACTATAATACTATTAATGACAGTTAAAGTATAGTATCACTTCGATTTGCTTATAGTTTCACTGGCAAGCTTTGCTTTAATTTTATCATTATATTATGTGCATTGCGATTATCTATCGAGTGAACAAGCACTAATTTATTTACTTGTTGCAGACCTTCTGATAACCGAATATGAGTGAGACTGTTATTAATATTGATGAGATCGTTAAAAATACGATCGACCAAAATATGCCAAATAATATAATTATTACGGTTCGTGTTATAGTCACGAGCCTCAACTCAGGTAAGGTTTACTTGTTACTAAGATTTGGTAGGTCTCTCTCTGTCTCTCTGACTCTCTCTCTCTCTGACTCTCTCTCTCTCTCTGTCTCTCTCTGTCTCTCTCTGTCTCTTTCTCTCTTCAATAAAAAGTTGGTATCTCTCTCTGTGTCTACTGTATTTCTCCATCTCTCACTCTCTCTCAACAAGTAACCGGTGGGCGGACTCTAGTGCTAACGGACTCTTTATCTAAATCCAAGGCGGACTCTATATCTAAAAACGGACTCTTTATCTACAGTTAGATTTTGAAAAAAGTTTAGATGAAGAGTCCTCCCTGTGAAGACTTTTTAGATAAAGAGTCCGCCCTGTGTAGAATTTTTAGATATAGAGTCCTCTAGTACATTTTGGCGCCAAATCCTCCAACCCGGACTCTATGTCTAAAATCCTAACCCAACCCAAAACCTAACCCTAACACTAACCCTAACCCTAACCTCGAACCCAAATAACGGCCCTAACACTTCTAAATTAGTATAGGGGTAGAGCAAACTCTCGTTTCCGGCCTAACGGCCGAAATCTCGAGTTCGCGGCGAAAGGCGGACTCTATATCTAATTTAGATTTATGTAGATATAGAGTCCACTTTGTTTATACTTTTTAGATAAAGAGTCCGCCCTATGTAGACTTTTTAGATAAAGAGTCCTCCTAGAGTTTAGAATTATTTGGACTCTTTATCTAAATCTAAATTTAGATATAGAGTCCTCTTTAGACTTAGAGTGTAGCACTAGAGGCCGCACACCCAAGTAACCATATCTTTTCTTTTCAGAGGATGGAACCGATAATAAGCCGAAAGTAAAAGCAGCGTTGGAAAATCACGAACAAGTAGCTCTCAAGGAAAGCCAACAGCTATCAGGTAAGCCAGGGTTTCTAATCCATCCTTTTTTATTAATGCTTCTTGAATGTGGGGGAGGGGGGTTATTGCGTAACATAACGGGTATCTTCCCTATACAGATAGTGAACCAGAAGAAATGGACTGGACTGAAGACACGAGTGTCATTGTCAACAGCAGTAGTGGCAGAATCGACGAAATATTGAGCGCCCTGGCTAATGAACATTAATAGTATAAATTTTGAGACACTGAATATTTTATAATGATACCGGGTAGCAGAAATATGTACTGCTACTTCTTTCCGATGTTCCATTGATGGAGAAAAAAGTTAGGCTGTTATAACAACAGCTCAAATTAAAGTGAGAGCGGACCGACACAGAATTGGACAAGATTGTTTTAGGTAGTTGAGAATAGTTAATTGAGCATTTTTCCTTAAAATCGACCCTTCCATTACCGAGATATTTTTGTTACGATGGGAGAATGACGTCACCGATCTATCTCTTGTATTCTGTATGTGTGCGTGCCCGGGCCGATGTGCTGCCTACAGAGAGAATACAGAGAAAGATTGGTGACGTCATTGCATGCTCCCAACATAACAAAAATTTCTCCGTAATG
The DNA here is from genome assembly GCA_020137815.1 of Hormiphora californensis. Taxonomy (NCBI): domain Eukaryota; kingdom Metazoa; phylum Ctenophora; class Tentaculata; order Cydippida; family Pleurobrachiidae; genus Hormiphora; species Hormiphora californensis. Next base: position 6,393,716 of record CM035355.1, on the reverse strand, counting down.
GAAGCTGGTCAATTTTAAGCGGGAAAGAGGCAAAATGCTCACATAAATTTTCTCTACTACCTACAACAAGATTGTTCAATTCTGTGTCGGTCCACTCTCATTGTTTAAAGTAAACCAGTTGATTATAAAAAATAAACAATCCCATCATTGGAACAGACGAAATGAGTTATATTTTAGTTTTATTACGTTTATAGCATGGACTAAACCGTTTTGTTTCTATTTAACTATGTAATAGAAAAAAAAATAGCCAAAAGAAGCAGTATTCATTCGGCAAGTAGCTGTAGCTATAGCATGAAATAGAAATGTAGCCAGCTGGTGTCTTACAGATAGGGTATCATCGGATTCTTCGTGAAACGCTGCCCACCTTGCTTTGAACTAATAGTAGGGTCGGTTGTGGGAAGTTGGGTCTGGAATTTTAAATTTGACTTGCTGATATGATTAGGGACTCTATAAAAGTCCAAAGTACCATCCCGCAGGTCTCTACCACCCCCGGTTCACTAATTAGTCGTAATTATGTGATTTATGAGTTATGACGTTATCGCCAATTAGCACTAATAATACCAGTTCCTGGTCACTTAGAGCTTAGATTTTGATACCAGCTGATAGAGGATCACTAAATTAGTGGGCATTCAAAATTTTAGGTCGATCGGAGTTATGGTCGAGGAGTTATAACCGTTTTTCCGTTTGGCTGGCGGTTGGCTGGCACCACGTGGGATTACGAGTATACTATACGGTATAGTGTCATATTATGTCATATTATGAAGGAGATCAAAAATTAGATCATAACCTATGGGACACAATTATGTCCCATATTCTGTCCCACTTTCTATCTCACCCAAAGACTAAGATCCAACAGCAGGACTCACCATTTCTTTACAATGGTTGTTCATTTCGTTCCTTGTCTACTAGTGTGAGCACCTCCCAGCTCCTGTCAGGCCAATATGCTCTGCCAGCTCAGCTCTGCTTTACCCCCTAGTTCCCCCTCACTACGCGGCCAACTTGTTTACGTGAATTACTATCTTACAACTATCTGGCGGCGCCAGAACCCATTTTGATCTCAGATCCCCGCTGCCAGACAGTCTTACAGTGGTGCTTCGTCATATTGGCCACACGTTACCAGCATCGTTCCCAGCGTCCAAAACTAACAATGTATGCTTGTTTCTACTCATCAGGAATATGATACCTGCAACCTTGTGCCCTACAGCTATTTGCCTATCTTTTAGCTAGAATACTGGCAGTTAAAACACCAATCCTTCGTTTCACTCGTGGCTAACCTTGTTTCGATGCTCATGTTAGTATCATGTGCTTTATCATTGTGACTGTGAAACGTGTCTTACACGGTCGCTTGTAGTGGGAAAACGGTAATGGAAAACGAAGATACAGTAAGACGACGCGCAACTGTGACCAATCAGGGCGCTAGTACGTGCTGACACATGAACTTTTTGCCGCGCGTTATGCACCGTGCGTATCTCCTTACTGTATTTTGCGTTACCGTATTTTGACTGCAAGCAGCACTGTATCGAGCGAACTAATCTAATTTCGGTACTTTTTGTAGCCCTTTTCCGATAACCGTTGAAGAAAACCGAAAATGACAACGCTGAGGTCAAACTTAAGATACTTGGAAGATAGACAGAAAAAGAGAGAAAAAGATAAATTGAGGAAGCGGGTACAACGATGTAAAAGTAAACGAAATTTCTTTTCGCAAAAAGCAGAGGAAACCGCCTCGGATCTTGACAGCCAACTGACCAATACTGTGATTTTCACAGCCCCTCTGTATATCATGACAGGTAAGCTTTCTCGCGTCGGCGTAGAGGATTGTAGGGTACAGATTTGCAAGTAAACCTACCAACTTTTCTGAACCCTCCAATATGAATATATTGAACTGTGACATTTGATTCAAACTACTCTTTCCATTTCAGAACTACCGGAACCAGTTCCCAGAAACACCAACATCTTGGAGGCTGCGCTATTGGGCGGCAACACCCCGCCGAACCCTGACGAAACTCTTTTAACTTTATATGGGCAAGCAGCTCAAAATGATAGAGAGAAATCTACGATGAATGAATTGAAAGAGACAGCTGAAAAGGCCGTCAAGGACAAAGAGGAGTGTGAGCGAAGGGTCAAATTCTGGCGAGAAGACGCCGAGAAAAAGACCGAGCGCATTAAATATTTAGAAAGCCAACAACTACTGCTTCCTCCGATCCCAGGTATAACTTGTCGTTGGGACGTTGGAGCCGATACCCATCTTATTTGGTAGACGATATGAATTGAATAATAGGGAGTTAATATTTTTAATATTCCGGGGGGGGGGGGTATATTTGCGTAATATAACGACCATCTTCCCTATACAGATAGTGAACCAGAGGAAATGGACTGGACTGAAGATAAGTGTCAACAGCAGTAGTGGCAGATTTGATAGTTGGATCTAATTGGGGCAGCACATTCGAATTATATTGAGACAATGAACATTTTATAATGACCGGGTAGAAATGTTGAGAAACAGAACATTATATAATGACCGGGTAGAAATGTGTGTTACTCCTTTCCACTTTTCCAATGATGAAGAAAAAAGTTGTTGTTGTTTGTAACAACAGCTCAAATTAATTTGTTTAAAGTAACCCAGTTGATTATAAAATGAACAATCTCATCGTTGGAACAGATGAAATGAGTGATATTTTAGTTTTATTACGTTTATTGCATGGACTAAACCGTTTTGTTTTTATTTAACTATGTAATAGAAAAAAATAGCCAAAAGAAGCAGCAGTCATTCGGCAAGTAGCTGTAGCTTATAGCTTGAAATAGAAATGTAGCTCAGCTGGTATCTTACAGATAGGGTATCATCGGATTCTTCGTGAAACGCTGCCCACCTTGCTTTAAACTAAAATCACTTGGTATCAATCAACCCTGTCTACCACCTCTTTGTTGCCATGGTTACGAAACTCTCTATCGTTACTTTGGGCACGTCGCGCCCCCCATGTTCGCGCGCCCGTAGGGCGATCCCCTACGGGGCTTGCCTGCTTCGCAGGCAAATCGTTACTATGTAACGGTTGCTATGGTCGCTATCTAGTTACTATGTAACGGTTAACTATGGTTACCTCTGAAAATGGGAGTCCATCCACATCTAGCTCGTGTAGAGCATGGGAAACAGAAGTACCGCATCGCTGTACGACATTCGCCCGTAGAGAGAAAGGACAGATAGAGAGAGAGAGAGAGAGACTCCGTAGGGCGAGTTGCCTAGTTAGACTGTGTTTCGCGGGGGGGGGGGGGGGGGGGGTAAAGGAGGGTTAGAACATAACAAAGGGCGAGCGGGCTTTAGTATGGTATAATGAAGTCACATTACCGTCACGTGTTAAGAGTAGTACGATCAACCCTCAGAGTGTGGATCTCTCCCTCTCTCTATGTGCTTGTTCTGTTCCCGGAGGCATACATCCAGTTACAAAGACCAACTAAGAGAAGAGAGAGAGAGAGAGAGAGAGAGAGAGAGAGAGAGAAAGAGAGAGAGAGAGAGAGAGAGATAGATAGAGTCTCTGAGAGTCTCTCTCGATTTCTCCCCCGCTATTTAGTAGTGCAGTCGAAGTGTCTTTTGTCAACGAGAGAAAGGAGAGATAGAGAGAGAGAGAGAGAGAGAGAGAGAGAGAGAGAGAGAGAGAGAGAGAGAGAGAGAGAGAGAGAGAGAGAGAGAGAGAGAGAGAGAGAAATAGAGAGGGAACACTGTCTATCATGTTATGACATAGTATGTCCCACTCTCTGTCCCACCCTAGAGATTCAAAAGAAACTCTTCATTTCTCTTCACTAATATAAGCGGTAAATGTTGCCTTGATTTTGACACAACATTTACAGTTTTGGTCATAACTCATCCATTTCTTGGCCAAATTGCTTGGCATGTTCCTTGCCTGTCAGCTCTCACACCGGGCCTTCGGCCCGGTGTGAGCTTACGCGAGGCGCTTAAAGTTCCGAACAGACAGACTGCGTAGCATGGCAACAAATTGCATGATCTTTCCAGAGACTTCAAGAAACGCGCATTTTGCCATTAGTGTTCGTGCGCGAAATATGTTCCACTTTCTGTCCCACCCTAGAGATTCAAAAGAATCTCTTCATTTCTCTTCACTACTTTTTCAGTTAGTTACTCCTGTATTGTTTGAGTGACACCAAGCCTGCACGACTGCAACCTCTTGCCTAATTGTAACCTGCATCTTTATCGGTATAGACACCTGGCTCGTTAGTGCTCGTTCTATAAGTTATGATTTAGTAGCCTATCATGGGACCCATTTTTTGAGAGAGAGAGAGAGAAAGTGGAGAGAGAGAAAGGGAAGAGAGAAAGGGGAGAGAGGGAGGGGAGCGAGAGAGAGAGAGAGAGAGAGAGAGAGAGAGAGAGAGAGAGAGAGAGAGAGAGAGAGAGAGAGAGAGAGAGAGAGAGAGAGAGAAAGAGGAGAGAGGAAGGGGAGAGATAGAGAGAAATCGGTATGACTGTCGAGCACGGTTCGGAGAGGGCAGTGAGTGGTATTACACATATTACATACATGGTTGCAGACTCTTTGTTTGCAGGAATGCTAATGATCTAGCGTGTGTGTTGACTGTACTACTATTATAGAAGAGAGTGAGGGAAAGAGAGAGAGAGAGAGAGAGGGAACATTGTCTATCATGCTATAACGTAATATGTCCCACTCTCTGTCCCACTCTCTAGAGATTCTCGTCATTTCTATGCACTAAGCGGTAAGCGGTAAATGTTGCCTTGATTTTGACACAATTTTTACAGTTTTGGTCATGATCTTTGGTCATGATCTTGGGCTCGTTGGAAAGAGGGTGTCGAGTTCTTTTCAGAGACTTCAAGAAACGAGAATTTTGCCCTTTGTCATTGTGTTCGTGCGCGAAATTTAGCATATCATGTTATGGGACATGTCCCACTTTCTGTCCTTGGCCACATTGATGCCTGAGTGAGATCGAGGTCGCGCGGCGACCGAGATCGATCTCACATCTAGGCCTCCGGCCCGTTATTGATTTTAGAGCAAACTTTTTCAAAGACCTGGCTGCAAGGAACTACTGAACCGATTTGCATCTCGTTGTTGCCTTGGCAGATAAGTGGTCTCTAGTTTATACGGAAAATAACCCGCGAGCATCAGCATTTGGGGAATAGTGGTTCAAATTGAACGCTAAAACATGAGCAATTATTTAAAGACCTGGCTGCAAGCTCCTACTCGGTCCTGGGGCAATCTGCGGGTACTGGGGGAATCTTCATGGCCTTGTGAGTATGGGAAAATACCCGCCGATTCATCACGATGCGAAATGAGGCCATAATTGACCTTTGAGTAGTGGCTAGGTCAGCTAAAAAGGTCTCCAGAAACGGTCTATCACGCGCGATCTGCTGAAAACGTGCTTTATATCGCGCGCACGTGAGTTCTTGCTCTCAACGGGCCGGGATCCTATTATTCGCGGAGCGAGAATAGGATGCGATGGATCCAATTTCTGTCCCACCCTAGAGATTCAAAAGAGACTCTTCATTTCTCTTCACTACTTTTTCAGTTCGTTACTCCTGTATTGTTTGAGTGATAACAAGCCCGCACGACTGCAACCTCTTGCCCTTGTAACCTTCATCTTTATCGATATAGACACCTGGCTGTTATAGTGCTCGTTCAATGAGTTAAGATTTATATGGCAATTTTCGATTTGCCGTTCGTTTCGTTTCGTTTATTTTTTCTCATTTTTTTCGTTTCGTTTCGTTTCGTTTCGTTTATTTTTTCTCAAATTTTTTTCGTTTCGTTTCGTTTCGGTTTATGAAGACTGAAAAATTTTCGTTTCGTTTCGTTTCGTATATTTTTTCTCAAATTTTTTCGTTTCGTTTCGTTTCGGTTTATGAAGACTAAAAAATTTTAGTTTCAGTTTTTTTTGTCGAAAATTTTTCGTTTCGTTTCGCTTCGTTTATTTTTTCTCAAATTTTTTCGTTTCGTTTCGTTTCGTTTCGGTTATTTTATGTCGAGAGAGAGAGAGAGAGAGAGAGAGAGAGAGAGAGAGAGAGAGAGAGAGAGAGAGAGAGAGAGAGAGAGAGAGAGAAGATGGAGAGAGAGAGAGAGATAGTATAGATAGATCTCTCTCTCTCTCTAGATCTCTCTCTACTCTCTAAGTTCGGCTACTCTTCTCGAGCTCTCTCCTCTCTCTCTCCTCTCTCTGTTCTCCGCTCTCTCTCTCTCTCTCGCTCTCTCTCTCCTCTCTCTCTCTCTCTTCTGCTCTCTCTCGCCGCTCCTCCTCCCCTCTCTCCCTTTCTCCTCCCTCCTCTCTCCCTCCTTCTCCCTCCTTCTCTCCCTCCTTAGAGAAAGGTAGAGGGAACACTGTCTATCATGTTATGACATAAAGTGAAAGCGAAACAACAACGAACTGGCTATAACGCGTCGTGCAATCGTTGTTGTTTCGCTTTCACTTTAATATGTCCCACTTTCTGTCCCACCCTAGAGATTCAAAAGAAACTCTTCATTTCTCTTCGCTACTTTTTCAGTTCGTTACTCCTGTATTGTTTGAGTGATAACAAGCCTGCACGACTGCAACCTCTTGTCTATACATTATTGTAACCTTCATCTTTATCGGTGTAGACACCTGGCTCGTTAGTGCTCATTCAATGAGTTAAGATTTATATGGCAATTTTCGTTTTGCCGCATGCAACGTCTAGACGGTATACCCTCGAGACGGGTTTTTTGCCCTTGTTATGTTTTAACCCTCCTTTACATTTGTAAAGGAGGGGCGCACGAAACACAGTCTAGCTAGGCAATTTGGCCCTACTTTTTTGGTCATTTTGGCATGTAATTCTGACATTATATGGTCTATATTTGTCATTGTGTTCGTGCGCGAAATTTAGTTGACATGTTCCTTGTCTGTCAGCTCTCACACCGGGCCGAAGGCCCGGTGTGAGCTTACGCGAGCCCGAAGGGCGAGCGTAAGCGCTTAAGTGCCGATAGACAGACTGCGTAGCATGGCAAAAATTTAGCATATCATGTTTTGGAACATAAAATGTCCCACTTTCTGTCCCACCCTATCATAGAGATTCAAAAGAAAGTCTTCATTTCTCAGCACTACTTTTTCAGTTCGTTACTCCTGTATTGTTTGAGTGACACCAAGCCTGCACGACTGCAACCTTGTCACCTGCTTCTTTACCGATCTTCCATTTATCAGTGACAGTGAAAATGTTATTCCGTTGATTTGCTTTTAGTTTCACTGGCAAGCTTTTAAATTTAATTTTATAACCACTATTGTATACATTGTGCACTGTAAACACATGTGTACATACTTGTGATATCGAGACCAGACATTACACTGACGATTTTATATATTTGTAGTTGTAGTTGATGCAAAGTTAAAACGAAGATGACTCCAATGAAAGATATTACTAATGTCACTGACGAAGTTATTGAAAAGAGGCATAAAGATAAGATAAGAAAAAGGGTTCAACGAGCCAATTTGGCCAAAAAGAAACAAAAACTAGCGGAGGAGACTGAGAATACGGCACCAGATAATGCTGTCCAAGATAAGGCTGGTTGCAGCCATGTCGCCAAAAATACTGCTGTCGTGCCGATACCTTTGTAAGTTTATCATTATTATAGGTTATCATTTAAGCGTCACTGGCTGATATCCAGGCTTCCCCTTTTCTTTCCCTTAATCTCTCTCGCACAGGATCATTTAGAGTTGTTTACTACACATTTGCATATAGTATATAGATCGGTTCAAATACGTCACTCAACATTGGTAGTATCAACTTTTTCCTTTTCAGAATCGAGCAGGCAGCGAAATACAGCGACGAGAATGCGCCAGCGGTACGGGTGGTAAACACTCACGACAAAGAATCTCAAACTGAGGAAATAAATTATAGAGAGAAAGAATCAAACATTTGGAAAGAAAGGGCTAGAAAGGCTAGAAAGGAAAAAGATAAGGCACTGGAGCAGATGCAATCATGTCAGAAAGACTGTCTGAAGAAGGATAAGATGATCAAGAGGCTGGAAATGCAGATGCTATATCCAGGTATACATAATAATGATAATAAGTATTAATAAGTATTAATAATGATAATAAGTATTAACTTACTTAATAATTAAGTACATACATATATCTTGTTCTTAACCATCCGCGCATGTGAAGGGGTGTAGACAAATCAAAATAGAAAAGGCACTATAGTAGAGTACCAATTAACGTGTAGATTCTAATTAGTATAGTGTGAAGTTATTTCGTAACAAACCGTCTCCCCAATACAGATATTGATACGACGGAAAGTGACATGGATACGGATTGGAGCTCCGGGACATTTGCTGGAGCGGGGGGTGCGAATGGAGCTGAGCAACGGCAGTAATTATGTTTGGATGCACGGTTCTTGATACCAATATGACAGATGGTGCATTTAAGAGATAAGATATGAGAGATAAGAAAGATTAAATATATATCTTTTATCAAATTGAGGGAAAACCCAATCAAATATTGCCCTCATTCGGGTTTTGTGAAATTTTCCGGTCATTGCTTCACCCCCTGATGAGATAGAGCATTGAAATTTTGAGGTTAGGAAAAACTCCTCAGAATTTCAAGTCTCTATCTCATCAGGGGTGTGAGGAATGACCGTGTGAAATGTCACATAACCCGAGTGGAGACTATTTTTGGTTGGGTTTCACTTTAATTTGTTTAAAGTAAAAAGTTTAAACATATTTTACTTTTATTAGTATGGATTAAATCATTTTGTTTTTGCTGTCAAAAACCCGTCAAAACGCAATTTCGCCACTTTTTCTGTAGGTTGACAGCTCAGCAGTTCTATTGCACAGAAACAACTCTTGATCTCAAGCACGGGGTTACACATAGCTGCCACGAACGAACTGGGTAATGTGTGCACAGTAAATCTTGGTGCCCAGCTAGGAGAAGCAGCAATATATAAATCATATTTAGCTTGCAATGAAAATGTAGCCGGTATGAAATGGAAATGTAGCTAGCTTGCAATAGAAATGTAGGTAGCTTGCAATAGAAATGTAGGTAGCTTTAAATGGAAATGTAGCCAGCTGGTTTCGATGTCTTACAGATAGGGTATCATCGGATTCTTCGTGAAACGCTGCCCACCTTGCTTTGAACTAAAATCACTTGGTATCAATCAACCCTGTCTACCACCTCTTTGTTGCCATGGTTACGAAACTCTCTAGTTACTATGTTATGGTTGCTATGGACGCTGTCTAGTTACTATGTAACGGTTGCTATGTAATGGTTGCTATAGTCGCTATCTAGTTACTATGGTTACCTCTGAAAATGGGAGTCCATCCACATCTAGCTCGTGGAGAGCATATGAAAACAGAAGTACCGCATCGCTGTACAGAGATGCTACTGGCTGAAATAGGGATTTCAGTTTATTTGAATGTTGCTTATTGGTAACGACTAGTTACAGATGGTCAGTTACCATTGGTAACCACTAGTTACTGATAAGCAGTTGCAATTGGTAACCACTGGTTAGTGGTTACTGATGATCAGTTACCATTGGTAACCACTAGTTACTGATGATCAGTTACCATTGGTAACCACTGGTTACTGATGATCAGTAACTAGTGGTAACCACTAGTTACTGATGATCAGTTACCACTGGTAACCACTAGTTACTCACGGAAGTTTCGATATTTCGTGGGATCCATTCCCGTTGGAACTCTCTCAGTAGATTTCCCTCCGATGTTAGAGGCCGGAGAACTAGTAGCCCCCGGAGGTAGGGTGGAAAACCAGCAGGTATTGAATGTTCGTACATATCAGCCTGAAGGAATCGGGATGAGAACTAGAATCTCTCTCAAGCTCAGGAATCGAAGATCAATTTTGAATTTGAGAACTACTCATCGCATCTTGAGATCACGGATCTAGAACTACAAACCACTAACCTACCCTAAGTAATAAGTATCTAGCTGTAATATCTACTTACAAATCTCTCGTGTATGTCAACTATAACCCAAGCGTACCCTGCCTCCAGTAACCCGCTCTCATAAGCTGCACTAAGTATCCGAGGTGCATACGTCATGTCAGTCACTAGGACAATAACCCGGGCACTGGCTCTCTTCAGGAAACGGAGCTCCGCTGAAAACACACAGTTGGTGACGTCACAGAGTGATGATGTCATAGTTACCCACACGTGTTGTTACCATAGTTACAGGTTACCCCCCCCCCCTCCCAGATGACGTTTACAGGAGAAAACGTGCATGGTTAGCTAATAGACCGTCAAATTTTCTTTTGACGGTCAGTGATATAGCTGCAGTACCTTGGACATCAATAAGATGTGGTCTGGACGGGATGGCGTGTTTTTGTAGTGTTGCTATGGTAACACCCTCATGCATGCACGAACTCCAAAGTCCCTGAATGTACCGACTCCAAGGACCATCAGCTGCTAATACAGATATCCGGGTCCAGTTAAAATGTCTGACACTCTCACAAATGGCCTTGTTGAGCACGTGTATCGGGGTGTTCATTTGAATCAGGAAGTTCCTTCCCGCTAGCTCGTCAGAGGTTTCAAATGGAACAATCTGGGTGGGAGAGAGGGGTTATTTGTTGAGAAACAGAACTCGTTTTATCAGAGAAATGGAGACCGAGAACGTCACTGTCCTGGTTGAAAAGTACAGTAGATATAAAATTGATGAACAAAGATAGTTCCTACACACTTCTCACCAGTGTAAGACCCTTGGGTGATAGGAGGCGGTGTAGAACGAGGATGTCGGGTGCTCTGAGTCCTGGGATCATCACCGAGACACCCTTCTCGACCATGTGGAGGGCTTCATACACCAGGTTATCGTGCACGTCACCAAGCTGGGGGTACCGCATCTGTAACATAAAGGGAGGGATATAGTTGGGGGTACCGCATCTGTAACAATTAACATAAAAAGGAGGGTTATGAAGGGGCTGTTAGGGAAAGGGATCAGGAGTTAAGGGTGTTTAGGGGGGTGTTGGACTGTTGGAGTCAGCTCTCGTCACACTTTGAAGTTGCCCGTCGAGTCACATTGTGACTCACACAGTACGAGTCAGGCATTTACCCGGAGGTAGAATCCAGGCAAGAGATCATTACGTCTGTTCACATACTCAACAACATAGTCCAATATCCGGGCCTCGGGTGAGTCAGATTCTACTAGCGCTCCTGCGGGGAGATGTAGGGTCAGATTCTGTCAGTTTGAGAGAAATGAGAATAGGGCCAGGCCAATGCTCTAACAGGTAAGATTTTACTGATGCTCCTGGAGATTGGGATTGGGAGAGTCGGTGGAATAAGGAGACAGGTGGAATGAGTGAAAACACACACAAAAGGAATTGATACATCTCATTGAATGCCCGGAACGGGTACCAACCTATGTGAATGGTCTGGGGCTCGACAAACTAGGGGAAGGATGAGAAGGAGGGACAAGAATGGCAGCACTATCATTCTATTACATATCTCGACATAGTCTGTCTATCGCATTGTCTATCGTCGTACCGGAAATAGGAATCACTACAAACATACAGAATTGCACAGAACAATTGTGCCCTCTCTCTCTCTCTCTCTCTCTCTCTCTCTCTCTGTCAGGGAGGGGGGGGGGGTCAACAAGCTGTAACAAATTAAACGTGGTGCGGTGAAACACGCTCTTTCTACACCTAAATTAGTTCGCATTAAAATGTGTCTGTATCAGTATGTGCAACAGGGAGTGGGAATTTAAAAATGGGCGTCAAACGGCCTGATATGAGCCGTATTTGTACACGATTAGTCTATAAAGGGAGGTTTCTCTCTCTCTCTCTCTCTCTCTCTCTCTCTCTCTCTCTCTCTCTCTCTCTCACTTCCTGTGTGTGACGCACCTCTCTCTCCCTGTATGCGTGTGGGAAAACCCTATGACATGGGAGACTGGGAGAGGGATTATAATTGTAGCGGACACACATGTCAGGGATGGGGATGAACGTTTGCAGGGAGATAGGAGCAGGATCTGCCAATTACCCAACTTCGCTTCTGCCCAACCCGATATACACTGTCAGAGCATTGGCCTGACACTGACAGGATATACACCTCTCGAAGTAATAGTAAGTAGTGATTGACAGAGGGGACGGGGGAACTCAACCAAACTTCGTCCGAACAAATTATTTTATCCGACATTAAATTGAATCCGGCCACTTACATTTGATGGAATGAAGTACATCTTGTGCATCCTGCAGCTATTGTAATAGCTTGGATCTTCGTGGGGATAGAGTGTGGAAATACTGTATCAGGATGTTGATTGTTGAATTGTTGAGTATAGGGGGTACAAGATGGTCTTGTGCTTTGGAACAACTTGTTCATGTTCATGGAGCTGTGGTGTGATGTATGTTAGATGATAGAGATAATATCACCAAAACAAGTTAATTTCAAATGCTTCAACTATTATAGATTGTGCGTCTCAAAAAATCAACAAAAATAAATCTCTCACATGTAAAAACTACACAAAATAACTGCTGAATATGCACATAGTTTTTGTTATATCGTCACATATAATGCATTTTTCAAAAATGTTTTTCTCTCTTATATCCCTCCAAAATAGCAGGGGCTTCATTCAGGAAGTCACCACTTTTTCCGCTGAGAGTACTAAATTCCCACTCATGCGTTGTAAGTGGTAGAAGAGACTCGGCCACCCTGCCCAGTCCAGTCGGTATGTTGGAATGTACCGGGGTTGTCGAGCCGCTCGTAGGTGTGTGCCCCAAAGTAGTCCCTCTGGGCCTGGTGAATAGAGAGAAGGGGGGTTATTTGGGGGTTGTTCACGGAACCATAGTCCACAATCCACATGGACATGTGGGTGGTGGGAGGATCCCGGAAACAACATACGCCACATGGAGGGGTAACATAGCTACCAAGAGCGCGGGGGGAGTTGCTCAACATGACAAGAAGAGAGAGAGAGAGAGAGAGGGCCGAGTAATGCATGATCAGTACCTGGAGAAGATTGGCGGGTAATCGCTCACTCCTCACACCATCATAGAAAGCAAGGGCAGATGAAAATGCGGGTACTGGAACTCCTATCTTTACTGCGACAGAAACTACCTCCCTCCATCCGTCTTGGCACTCAGAGATGGCTTTCTGGAGGGAAGAGGAGTTTATGTTCTTTCTGGAAAGAGAGTTAAGATACATCTTTAGTTGGAATACAAAGTATGCATACAATTAACTAATTAGCTAATTAACTCACGTTGAAGAAGTCATCAAGAAGAAGGTTTTCCAAGGCAGAGTTCTTATCAAATGCCTCCTTGATGTTTCCAAGGAACCTACTCCTGATAATACATCCACCCCTCCACATCAGAGCAATACCTGAAATTAATGCAACTGGTAATTTACTAGCAATTAGTAGTGATTAGCAATTAGTCAGTAGTACAGCTAATAGGGATCACCGACTGCAATAATTTATTTATTAAGGATAGTAAAGCTACGTAATGAAACGAACCTCCATAGTTCAACTCCCAATTGAACTCCTTAGCGGCCTGTCTGAGCAGCATGAACCCTTGAGCATAGGAGATAATCTTACTAGCGTACAGAGCCTGAAATGAAATAGTATTAACAGATAGAAGGATCATACTATACCGAGATATGGTTTTCATGCATAGCTGGAGACACAACTTTCTCTGCAGCACACAACCCCAGTCAAAAAAGGTAATAAAAGTAGTGGGAATATGGCGTGCAAGGGGGGGGGGGGGGGGGGGTTAGTGCCATGTAAAACTGCATACCTGTCGGATTGCCTCAATGAATGCGGCCTTGTCCCCAGTGAATTTAGTGCTGGGTCCAGAGAGACTCTTACTAGAGGTTACCCTGATGTCCTTCATTGCAGAGAGACACCTGGCAAACACTGCTTCACCTGGAAAGAGATAATAATATGTATCAATTTGGGGGGTTGGGGGAGTAGGGGTACTACCTCAAACAAATACTGGGGTGTTTTTTACTAATTGTTACAACTCTAGATAACTAGTAATCATGGTTACTATAGAAAACGGTGGTTTAACTCACTGATAAGAGTAAGAGGAACACCCATATCCAGTGCGGAAATTCCAGTCCATTTTCCAGTTCCCTTTTGTCCCGCTTTGTCCATGATCTTCTCCAGGAGGGGCTCTCCATCAGTGTCCTTGTAGGCTAGAATGTTGGTGGTAATCTCACAGAGGAAGGAGTCTAGGTCTCCCTTGTTCCACTCTCCCATTACCTGATGTCGGGGTGAGAAAGTGTTTTTTGGTTTGCTAATCTGGGATTGTAATCAGTTCAAAGCTAAGTCTCGCCGACCGGGCAAGACATCATAGTGCCGGATCAAAATATCATTATTATTATTAATTATGTATCTTCGATCGTCTTACCTTGCTCATCTCGTCACAAGACATGCCCAAAGCGTTCTTCATCAGTTGGTACGCCTCACACATTAACTGCATGTCACCATACTCAATACCATTGTGGACCATCTTGACATAGTGACCTGCACCCTCATCCCCAACCCAGTCACAGCATGGCTCCTTGGCAATCCCAACCTTGGCTGAGATGGCCTGGAAGATCGGCTTGATATGGGGCCTGCAGAGGGAGGAGGGGGTTAAGGAGATGATGTGTTAGATCACAGAAACTAACGACAAGGGAAAGAAGTAAGAAATAGCCGAAATTAGAGGCCAAACTTTAAAGTTTGTTAACAAACATTTTTACAAGACTCTTGTGCTACTTATTTAACATTTTTAACACACCCCCTGTAATTACTTACCACGCCTCCTTTGATCCACCAGGCATGATACTGGGTCCATATCGGGCACCCTCCTCTCCTCCTGAGACCCCAGATCCCACAAAGAGAATACCCTTTTCAGCTAGAGATCGGACCCTTCGGTTCGTGTCCAGGTACTCCGAGTTTCCTGGGGGTTGGGGGATAGATTTAACTATCTCGCTTGGCTTAAAATTTTTTCGAATGCAGGGCGATCTCTCCATATGGGTTTTAGACCATGCCTCAAATATGCTAGGATAGTTCTAGTTTCCCTCAGTTTACCCTTAATTGTGTCCTATTCCCCCCTCTCACCTCCATCAATAATGATATCTCCTGCATCCAGAAGGGGCACCAGGAGGTCAATGAAAGAGTCCACTGCAGCCCCAGCCTTTACCAGCATCATTACCCTCCTTGGTTTCTTGAGATGAGACACCATCTCGAGCAGGGACCGGGCACCAATGATCTTTGTGCCTGGGGAATAAGAGAGTTAGAGAATAAAGGGCTCGGAGTTTTATGGGAGAAATGTGATGCTTTTTTGTAGAAAATCCCATGATCGTGACTGAGTCATCTGGGTTAATTATATTTCATGAACATATGCCTTATGTTCTCTATTTCTGGACTACTCATTTGATTATTACCCCCTGGTCATGATTATGGGATGGAAAATACAAAGATTGAGTGTCCCATAAACCATGCTGCGAGACCGAGAGGGAGTGCTGAAATTGGGATCTTTTGATGCGCGGGGGGCGCCGCGCGGGAGGGCAAAGCAGTATTGAGTTTGTGACAGAGAGTGGTCCACAAAAAGAGGAAAGTTTTTGGGGCAAAATATTATATTTGTTTTTGTGGAGACTGGACAGATATATTGTTTGTTTGAAGAATAAAACAGCTGTTAAGAAGGGGCTTTGTCAAAAAAAGAAAGGAAAAAAGGGGCTTTGTCATCAAAAGGGGGTCAAGTTGCTTTGGTGTTCTGGAGAACTTTTGTGCCTTCAGAAAGCCAAACAATGGTATATTGATGAATGAAGAACATAAAGCAAGCCCCTCCCTCTCTCGTCAAAATATAAACACAGGTCTATTGTACCATTTTAATGAGCTTCTCTCTATAATAGTCTCTATAGACCACTACTGTTTACTGGGGAGAACTATTTTAGGTGTAGGTACATACAAAGGTACAGACTGCAGAACAGCTAGGTGAATATCTAGTTGTGTAGCTCACACTGCATTTCAAAGTTCGGCAGATCAAATATCTAGGTACGCAAGATCTCTCGCTACACAAAATGGTACCATTTACCCTGAAATCTAAATGTCAGCAATGACTGAGCTATCACCTAGCCCATATACTCCCCCCCCCATTATCTAATCCCAGCCCCCACACTTACCCTTCGCCTCATTGTTCATGAACTCGTCAACCTTAGCAACAGTTCGGTTGAAGGCACACACAGTAAAACCATGGTCGTTCATGTTCAGGATCAGGTTCTGTCCCATAACCGCCAACCCAATAAGAGCGATATCAGCCCTGAGATGAGATAAAATGGATTAAAAAGAAGTCAAAGCAGAATTAAATGGAGTATGTACTTGTATACGATAAAGAAGAATTAAATGGAGTACTTGTATTCGATATAATTGACATAAAAGGAAGATGAATTGATAACCAGATTCTGGAATGAACTTACTTTCCTTCAGTCATGTTGAGATTTTGAGACGCACGAACACTAGAAGAGAGAAGAGGAGATGGTTAGTTAAATGACACTGATTATAACAAACCAACACCGCCTGGTCGAGGTGAAATAGAGAAATGAGAGAGTGAACGAGAGATAGGGAGATAGAGAGAGAAAGGAAGAGAAAGGGAGATTGCGATTACAGAAAAAAGGAGAAATGACGAGTTTAAACAAGGCGCTGTTGGTACCGTATACACAGAAAACATGAGATGCAAGATAATAAACTAGAAAGATAATGGACACGTCTAGCATGACACTCTGTATACATGACACTCTGTACAGCATAAATATTGTAATATTTGATGTCTAATAAATCTGTCTTAATATCCTCCACACATGCACACGAAATGAAATAGCCGTATCTACAAACGATAATACAAGTTATGAAATGAAAAGAAAACTAACCCCAAACACATGCAACAATCATCCTCTCTCTTTTCTTTCTCTCTCTCTTTTTTTCTCTCTCTCTCTCTCTCTCTCTCTCTCCCTCTCTCACACACTCTCAAATTGTTTCACACATACGTTCTTCAGCACTTGTTGTTTGTCTAAGATACGAAGCAGTGCTTTCTCCATCTTTTTCTCATACTCTCTCTCCCTCTTTTTCTCATACTCTCTCTCCCTCTCTGTATAAACAAGCTTCTCTCTCTTTTCCTGACCAATCCGCTACCAGCACCAATATTCACACCTACCAGGCATAAGATAACAATAACTAAGCATAACCTCAACTCTACTACATCGAATAAAACATAGTCTGTAAGTGGATAGTTTTTAAGGAAAGAAGGGCAGGATCGCGATCGGATAAAAAGGCCATAATGATAATGTTATGAGATTCCAGGTGGCACTCCTCCCTCCTCCGATCACGCAGCACCCCTCACGCGTCCTGACAATAGGCTGCAAAAAGGGTTGCATCTCCAGTAACTTCCACCCTGGTAGAAGGTACAATATAAACTACACTACCCTGCTTCACCTCTACCCCATTTATCACCCCACTTCCAGCTGTACACAGTACAATCATTGGACTAGATCTCCCTTCAAAACAGCCCTCCCCAATCAGCCGGTCAACAGCGAAATCTCGAACTGGGGGCTGGTACCTCCGCACCCCACCCTCACCCTCCCCAACACTCATAATCTGTTCTGCAGCAGTTGTGGGTGTATAATCCAACATATCCACAAGAGTCGTGACATCCTTAAACTTGCCCGTTAGTCCAGCCCTGACTACATTATCACTGCACGCCATACACTCCACACAGTCCCCTGAGAAGTAGGCGTGAATCTTGTTAGGTCCCAGGAACATGGCCTCGCCTGGCTGGAGAGTCACGTGGTTCAGTAGGTAAATACAGATGAGTCCCTCGTCGAATGGGTGCTGGCTGTGGATTCTGAGAAACAGTTCGTCAGTTGGGGTAGCAGGGGAGTTGGAGATTTGGGAGTGGATGGCTTCCACAGCCCCCTTTAGACAGATGACCTCCCCAAAAAGGGATTTCAGGAAGTTTGGACAAGGTTCATTTGCTCCAGTTACAACTGCAACGGTGTCTTGAGACAGAAGAGGGTGAAGTGAATTTAACCGGGCTAGGTCTGTTATAATATCAGCGACTGGTCGAAAACCGCACATACCCTCAAAGACCGTCAATGCAATGGCCATTTCGGGCTTGTGGTTCGGGTCAGGGTAGTTCTTGGGGTCTGCAGTATGGAGTTTAGCAGCGTGTTCCTTCGTAGGGTGGGCCTGAATTGAAAGAGCTTTGTTGACGGAGAGAATCTTCAGCAAAAACGGCAGTGTATCCTTATTTCCACTGAGGTCCCGTGCTACATCACCCAGCCTCGTATCACTATCACCCCCAATCCACTCACTCAACTTCTCCCCGGATTGAGATAATGTTGATGGGGCTTTAGGGTGGGTTCCCATCCATAGCTCCGCGTAGGGGGTCTCCACATCTCCCTGGTTACCAGTGCACTTAGCAACCAAACTGGTCGATCCAGGTTTACCCCAGGGATATTTCTGGACCGCACATGTCAGGGGGACAACACCGCTGCTCATCATATATCTACAGTGGAAACAAGTGTGTTAGCTGAGTATGAACAGACAAAGTGACTACAAATATAGATAGCTATAAAGGTTGCATTAAAAAGGTTCCATCATTTTGGAGATCAACAGAGAATTTCTCACTGAAATTCCTCCATAACACTCGTTGTCCATTTTCATTCATCAGTAACATAACACGAGCAAATGGAAGAGTACTCCAGGTTCTTCCCAGGGCGGGAATATGATCACCCTGACCATCACTAACTATACCATTTGTGTATACAACTAACGAAGTCCGGGATAGTTCTACCAGCACTGATTTCAACTCTGTCAACAGAGCCTGGCCTTTGTAGTTCTGTGCCCCCATAATAGACTGGGCGAGAGACTGTAAACCATCAATCACTATCAGGCTGTTGTTTTGTCCAAGTAGCCAGTTGAGGGTCGACAAAAGTTCATAAAATGTGGAAGGATGGAGAGAGGGGATGTTGTTGTTGCAGGTGTAAGCAGGAAGACGTCGTGTTGACACAACGACACACGTACGACCACTAGTCACACAATCCACTGCCAGTTGCATACATATCCGTGTTTTGCCACTGTTGCTGGGTCCACACAACTCAATGATTTTCCCGGGGCGCAAACCACCGCACAGTCGGTCGAGAACGGGAAGGGTGTTCGGGAACGCGAGCTTTTCCTGGTGACGTGAGATGAATAGGCAGTTGGGTGGTAACATTTTGGACTAGAGGATTGATTTTGGGTTGATAATAGCCCTTCAAAATGAGTGGAACATCTAGCAGACACTAAAAACCTAAAACAACGGATGGAAATGAGGCCCCTCGGAAATGTTCAAGTCATGCACAATCAAGTCATGCCCACCAATCACAGCTCAGAACGCGCGGAGTGCTTCGCGCGTTCTGAGCTGTGATTGGTGGGCGTGACTTGATTGTGCATGACTTGAACATTTCCGAGGGGCCTCATAGGGATCCCTAATAAAGTTGTGACTTGTCACTGTAGTCTTGCGGAGGCGCGGTTGTGACTTGTCACCGCGTGTGCGCGTACCAAAACGCACGTGGTTCCCACTGCGCGTAGCTGCGGCGCGGCGTAAACCATGCGGTGACAAGTTACAATCGCGCATTTTGAAGCCGCGCCGCCACGGGAACCACATGTTTGGTGACAAGTCACAACTTTATTAGGGATCCCTATTTTTTGAAACTTTTAAAATTTCAGGATTTTTGAAACTTGAATTTTTTTATTATATATCTATAAACAACCTGAAAAAGGCGCGCGCTGTGAAACGCGCAAATAAAACGCGCGCACTTGCTATCCAATATTTGACGACAGGGGACTGATAAAAAAGACCACTGGTACGGTCAGGGAATGTGCGATTTTTTTGGCTATACATAACAGAAACACTTGACTTTCTCTCCCTAGTAACTAAGTTACTGATTGAAAGATGGGGCAGTATTATACCCAAACTTTGGGCCAAAGGAGTTGAACGCGTTTTCCCGGAAAACAAATTGAAATTTTCCGGTTTCAAGCAAATATCAAACTTCTATATTACATACACAGACAACTTACAAAGACCACAAAATTCCTACAAAATCTGTTCAATAAGCGTCACAACTTCAATTCCCAGAGATTTCAAGTTCTGATTTCCCTCACTACTAACTTGGTCTCTGAAATGGGTGAGAACAGTCTCTAGGGTACCGGAACTAAGGGTGAAACCTCTCTTTCCGGTCAGCTCTAACACAGACATCGTCAGTTTAATGGCAGACAGCCTAACATGTTGATGTTTAACATCATCTACACCTCTCATGATCTGTGTTAAACACACCTCCATACCGGAGGACAGTTTACCACTTTCCAACTCTTTGGACTCTTTAATCAGGACACCGAGGGCAGACAACAACACAGGCTGTTTCTGCCAGGTACATGTTCTAAACAGGTTAGAAAGGAGAGTGGACGATTCAACGAAGTGGTCCTCTTTAGTGTCACACCCAGGCCAAGCTGCTTCTAGTAACCGGATGGATGCCTCATGCAGCTCCGTTTGTATTATAACAGGTCCTGGCTCTTCCTTCATCTCCTCCTCATCCTTCTCCTCATCGTCTTCAGGCTGTTTTGGTGTCAGATGAGGGAGAGTAAGATCCCAAACAACGGTCCACTGGTCCCCAGCAGATCCACTCTTCAATAACCTCCCAAACGACTTCATAACCTCAGCAACGTACTCCTTATCCTTCTTCCGCGCCTCTCTCAACAACACCTCAACCACACTATCCACTTGTGATGAATTGTGGCAGGTAGTATCAGCCAGAGCTCCCAGTACCGTCCCCTTCCCAGGGTATACTCTCCCTGCAGCAGCTTCAATTAGTGCACCAGTGTTGGAGGTTAGGGTTTCCACAGGGTAGGAGGTGGTTAGGGTCCGTGCTAAGGTTCCCAGGCAGGCCGCACCTTGGGCCCGTTGAGGCCATGATGATGAGGTTAGTAGGGAGATGGAGAGAGTCGATATTTCGAGATGGTATTGGAGGAGGCATGCTTGGTCACTCACTCCCAGTTCGAGCCAAACCATTTCCCACTGAGATTTCTCATCTGATACCGCACTGTGCCGGCCTGAGGAGGACATTTGTTATGTGTCAAGATAATATCCATATAATTTTTCATTCAATTCTAGCTCAATAGTCAATAATCACTCTGATCAAGGACCCTGGAATTCCTGATTCCATACCACATTCACAAGGCCGGGTTTGGAAGTATGGACTCTGAAACTCTGATCCTCACCTATTTGAACGAGAGGAACGACAAGGTTATACACGGGTATCAGTTGCTCTGGAGAGGTGTTACACATTTTGTAGAGAAGGGTGGCTGTGACGTAACGCGTGACGTCATCCTTGTCCATGTACCAGCCACGTAGCCGGGTCAAGATGTTCTCTATCGTGCTACTCTTGGCGTATCTGATGGAGAGGTTAGAGATGAGGGGGGCGGAGTAGTGAAATTTAGGGATAGATGGGTGTTTCTTTCTCCTTTCATGTCATCTCGATTCAGATTCTGTCTCTTGTTCAAGCCTATTTTGTCCCCTTCCTGCTTCTCTCTGCTGCTTACCTCGCAAGGATTGCCACTGCATTGACGGTTTTGCTTCTGATCACTGCTGTTCTGTCGAGTAGAAGAGGGAATATGGAACCCAGCATCTTCCCAACGTGGGGCGTCATTTCACCTGAGGGAGAGAGTGGTAGCTTTCATTCCTAAAGGAGAGATGTATGTAGCTTTCATTCCTGAACACCAGGATATTCATAGAGAGTATAAACCTGCAAGGGATTTTACCCCGAGTACTCACTCTATTTCTATAGCAACCGCCGTTTCTATAGCAACCCCTGGACTCACTCTGTTGCCCCCCTCTCCCCAGAACCCCCATTGAGTATACTAACTCTGTTGGTAGGAGGTTAGGAGTGTCACAGTGTGAAGAAGTAGAACCCGGGGTGGTAGACCTATCAGACCCTTAACCAGTGATGCCAGGGAGGGAATCAGAGCCCCCAGAGTCTCTGTCTTGACACACTTCACTGATTGTTCCAGGACTCTGGCTAGAGGAGATGATAGCAGGAATTCAGTACGTATAGATTCCATTTTCTCCCTGTTGTCCTCAACGCCACTGTACATTGTTGCAGCCTGAATAGGAAGGGACAATAGTAGTAAGAATGGGACTTGGAATGACACTATGAGAATTTGGAAAAAGAAGTCAAAAGTACTATGAGAATTGAGGAAGGTAGTAGTGGTTAGATCTTGGCACTGTGTCAATTGCAAGTCACGTTATTCATTGATTACCTGTCCCAAGACCTTTGGTTCAACATTAACAGAAGCTGTAATTAGAGCCGGAATTAGAACTGTAACATGATCTGCAAGGAGATCTCCAGTGTTCTCACATATCTTCATTACCGTATCCATGGCAACGGATTGTATCCCAGCAACGGGAGAATTCACTCCTTTCTCCAGGAGAACGGGTAGGATGGCCGAGATGGCACGGGTTCCCCTGGCACCCTGATCGGGCTTACATGCAGAGATACTGACTTTGCTGAGGGTCTCTGTGTGAAGGAGGGGAAGAGTGAGTAGGGCTTTCTGACGTTTGTTGTCCGGTACCAGAGACCTCGAGCAAATTGAAGAAATCTAAAAGGAGTCTAGCTCCGACAGATAGGACGTGCACGGCATGACTATTTTATGTTTCGAGCCTGACCCTCTTCAGAATATGAATGTTGAACACCAGTGACACCACCCATATTTACCTGTAGTTTTAGCAGCACTCTGTCTCACACTCTCCTTCACATCATCAAGCAGTCTCAGTGTCATTTCCCAATAGAGTGGTATCTCACCCAGGATCATATCATCTCTAACTCGAGTTCTAATGACCTCCCTAAGAGCATTGGATGCTGACTCCCTGTTCCTCCAGTATTTGTGGTGGAGATTCTCCTTGATATCAGATATTATCTCAACCAGATACCTGGGGAGGGGGGATGTGAGGATAGGAGATCTCCCTAACCATGCAAAATTTAGTATCTTATGTAACGGCCGTAATGGTCAATTCGAGAACTACACAATCAATTGATATGATACATCGTTCTCCGCTACTAACCGATTAACAGTTTCCGTTGGTTTACTGACGACACTGCACCAGATACTCTCCATGGACAGTTGCACGTGTACATTCGGGTCAAACTTGTACCTGGGAATTCAGGGATTAGAAGGTCTTGGAACTCGGGAAATTAGTTATGTAGGTAATTAGCTAGCTGTGCGATGAATTAACAGCGAGACTCGGGAAATCATCGAGGTGTGAGGTGGGAGATAGTTCAATTTGAATGCCTAAAGATAAGACTCTAGAGAAACCAAATGAAAGTGAAGAACATTGCACATACCGGTACATTCGAGGTATGATGCGAGCTAGGAAGGGTTCCAATTCCTTTCCAGCACTCTTTACAAGATGCGCCACCCCAAATGCAGCACCCATCCTATCCTGCCAGATGGCACTCCTGTTAGCCAGGTGCATAAACTGTAGGGAAAGGGCCGGTTAGGTAAACTGTTCCCCAGTGCTCGCGCGACAAACTAGTGTTCTGTACCCTCTACCCAGATTGATCCCAACCCCCTGCGATTCCTGTCAACTCCCTTACAAGTACAACTTTTCTTCCAGCCCACAGGCTCCACCCTATTCCTTTTGTCATACCCATCAGATACCCACACAGCAGTTGGTACCTGGTAGATCATTTCAGGTTGATTCATATCACTAGCAAGGGAGCAGAGTTCTTTGTAGGTTGTCAGACTACCTCCTCCCATGTTTTCTGTGGAGAATTAGCATAGTTGCAACAAAGTATACTGGATTGATAATTGGGGGGGGGGGGGGGGGGGGGGTGCAGCCCCAAAAAAATTCAAACTTTTTCCGAAACCCAGGGTATGGTTGGTTTTTTTTGGTTTTTTTTTGGTTGAAATTTCTTTGATTTTTTTTGGTCGTTTTTGATTTTTTTTGGTCGTTTTTGATTTTTTTTGGTCGTTTTTGATTTTTTTGGTCGTTTTTGATTTTTTTTGATCTTTTTTGATTTTTTTTGATCGTTTTTTATTTTTTTTGAATTTTTTTGAATTTTTTTGATCGTTTTTGAATTTTTATGATCGTTTTTGATTTTTTTTAATTGAACAAAAAAGTTCAAAAAAAATCAAAAACGATCAAATAAAATCAAAAACGATCAAAAAAATTCAAAAAATATCAAAAAAAATTAAAAAAATCAAAAACGATCAAATAAAATCAAAAACGATCAAAAAAATTCAAAAAATATCAAAAAAAATCAAAAACGATCAAAAAAATTCAACAAAAAAAATCAAAAACGATCAAAAAAAATCAAAAAAGATCAAAAAAAATCAAAAACGACCAAAAAAAATCAAAAAAGATCAAAAAAAATCAAAAACGACCAAAAAAAATTAAAAAAAATCAAAAACGACCAAAAAAAATCAAAAAAAATCAAAAACGACCAAAAAAAATCAACACTTTTGAAAATCCAGGGTATGGTTGGTTTTTTTTGGGCTGCACCCCCCCCCCCCATAATTTTTGTGTCAGATTTATACACTAGACGGAGTATAGTACTACTTCAGGAGTTGGTCACAAGACGTGAATCCCCTTGTGAGAAAAGAGATAGAGAGAGTAAACTTACTGGATAGTTTCCCGAATTCCTCCGAGGAGAAAATCTTGGTGTCTGTGGTAACGTCCCGGTGTTTAGCTGTCTCATTGGATAGAGATCCATTGAGCATGGAGAGAAGAGCTGCTTTAGTACTGCTATCAGAACTGTTGTAAAGTAGCGCCAAACCCTCCGATGCTATCTCCTGATAGAATGGATGGGAGGGTTGAATTATTTCTATATCAAAAACTTATCGGATGGAACCAATGGGCAGGAAAATAAACAGAACTATGGTTACCATCGTTACCATTATTTCATATTGTAACCAAGGTAACAAACCATTACCTGAGTTATCTGGTCTTTAGAAGAGAGTAGCATGGTAAGAGCTTGTTGCAAATCCAACCTATACTCGCCTACTGTTTTGGTGTCAGTTGAGTGTTTCAAAGTGGACAGCAGCCAGATGGATGCACCTTGAACCTCACACTCCCTCACATCTGATAACACGTACTCCCGGACAATCCGAGATAGTATCAACCTGTGTGTGAGAGGATGTATTAAACCTAGACAATCCGAGATAGTATCAAACAGGCTGATACTAAAACAGGGTGTAGAGGTACAGAAACCTGACCAAATGGGTGCACTGATGCCAGTTTCAGGCTTCACAAGAGAGATGTTATCAGTAAAAATGATAGAAAGATAGTAAAAGAGAAAGATCCCAAACCTCTATAGAGGTCCTAGGATTATTGCGGTTCTATCAATCGAACACATACCCGGTACAGAAGGGTTCGGCTGGGCTACTGGACTCCTTGGTCAGTGACAAGATGTCAGGTAGAGCATCAGGGCAGCCTCTGCCGGAGGAGAGGATTGCAAGAACTCGACCTGGGGGAGAGAAGGGTGAAATGGGAGAGAAATGTCAGGATAGAGGGAGTGAGTGAGACGAGCAGATATGAGAGAGAGGGAGTGAAAGGGTAAGATGGACAATGGTTAAAGCAAATAATCGATCGTGAAACTGTAGCTTACCAATCACAAAATTAAGTTTGATAAGATTTAGCTTGCTTGTCCGGAATATGACCGTCAATGTTTCCCCAATATCGAGTTTACTATTGTGAACGTGCAGATAACACAAGGCTCGAACTAGGGGAATCAACTGTCTCTCTTCCTTAGTCTTACCAATCAACCTGGAAATACAGACATGATAAGGTATACAAATTTAAAGATTGGGAAACGATTAGGAAACGAAACAATTAGGAAATTTTGGTCAATCGTTTTGGCAGGTGAGTAGAACTTCGCTCCTAATAAAAGGCTGCAATAAAAGGCTGCAGAAAAAGGCTGCAATAAAAGGCTGCAATAAAAGGCTGCAATAAAAGGCTGCAATAAAAGGCTGCAATAAAAGGCTGCAAGGGATCACGTATCCAACCAGACTAAAGCGGGGGATAGACCGAATCATCCTACCATAATAGTGTTTCGTATCACGTATCGGCTGTAGAGAGACCGAATCACCATCCCCTAATTATAGTGATTCGTGTCACGTATCCAACTAGACCATATGCGATAGAGACCGAGATAGAGAGCGAGTACGAGTGAGAACTGAGAGAGTGAAAAATCAGAATCACGGTATGGTATCACGTACCATGGTATCCTCTAATGAAAAGCGGTTACCAATTGACAATGAGACCTCATCGGTCCCGATACGTGATTCTCTACCGCTATGTATTCTCCATTAGTCTTTCCGTATCGATCCACGATTCAGTAGAGGTAGTCAGTAACTACTGAGAGTGTTGGTCTAATGAGGTAGCTACCTAGTACCTACCGGTACGATAGATCCATTGATTGAGCGTGTAGCACAATGACAGGTGAACCACCCAACCACTTGGTTCACCTATCATAGTATTATGTGTGATTCCGCTCTACTGAATTGTGTACATAAAAACTATTGGCGAATAACGGTAGAAAATCAGTAATCACGTATTGGCATTTGGCACCGATTAGGTGAAATTATAGGTAACCGCCTTTCATTTAATTAACCAACACTCTCAGTAGTTACTGACTACCTCTACTGAATCGTTGATCGATACGGAAAGACTAATGGAGAATACATAGCGGTAGAGAATCACGTATCGGGACCGATGAGGTCTCATTGTCAATTGGTAACCGCTTTTCATTAGAGGATACCATGGTACGTGATACCATACCGTGATTCTGATTTTTCACTCTCTCAGTTCTCACTCGTACTCGCTCTCTATCTCGGTCTCTATCGCATATGGTCTAGTTGGATACGTGACACGAATCACTATAATTAGGGGAGGGTGATTCGGTCTCTCTACAGCCGATACGTGATACGAAACACTATTAGGGTAGGACGATTCGGTCTATTCCCCGCTTTAGTCTGGTTAGATACGTGATCCCTTGCAGCCTTTTATTGCAGCCTTTTATTGCAGCCTTTTTCTGCAGCCTTTTATTGCAGCCTTTTATTGCAGCCTTTTATTGCAGCCTTTTATTGCAGCCTTTTATTGCAGCCTTTTATTGCAGCCTTTTTCTGCAGCCTTTTATTGCAGCCTTTTATTAGGAGCGAAGTTCTACTCACCTGCCTCGTTTTGTTTCCTTAGTGACCCCTACAGAACTAATGAACAACCAACTAAATACCGTATGAGATTGCCGTGTAGCTGCTTCAAGAACTCCTCCCCAGCCACCTCTCCTAGATCACACCTACTGGCGGCCCACTCAATACATGCCAACACGTCCTGTTGGTGATCTGTCTCCAGGTACTGACCCACAGCACTAGTTAGGAGATCCCGTGTCGAGGTGGTGTCACGTGACACTGGTATCAGATACCCTGCTGCCAGGATCGCACCGGATTGTTCCTCAAAACTCTATAGAGTGGGAAAAGTTGGAGTATTGAATTCAGAATGTGTGGAAATAATATATAAGTGCGAGATAACTTAAACAATTGACAAGACCGGCCCACAAGACCTCACAAAAACATATCCTTCTAAAACCGAATGACCTATAAAACCTACCAACCCTCCGCTATATCAACCTACAAAACCAATAAACTCTGTCTCCATAGCAACATACAAACAAACTCTGTCTCCATAGTAACACATACCTTGCTGTCAAGTAGCTTGGCAAGTTTCCCCATCCAAGATGCAATATAATCCTTGTCCCCCTTGCAGGAGTGGGTGTAGACCCCAATAAGGGAGGCAGTGCACTCTCTGAGCTTTACTACGGGACTTGTCAACCTGGCCTGCGAAGGGATATCTTTGTTAGTTAGTAGGGGGATTGAGATATAATATCTCAGGTACTGGTTAGTAGAATACTAGGGGATTGAGATTAGTAGAGAACCCGGGATTAGTAACAAAAAGTACTTACCACTGCCCAAGGTAGTTCTAAATCCATTTTTGTGGTGGTTGCATCCTGGTTGCTATCCACATCCATAGGATGAATCTTGGTTGCTAGGTGTCTCCAAGGGATGAATCTTGGTTGCTAAGTGTCTCCAAGGAGGAGTCCTGATTGTTGCTATGTAACGCAGCAGCATACATTGCTGACAATTGTTCCATTGCAGCACTCTGTACAACCCCCGGATACCCCGTATCCAAGGCGACCATCAACAACTCTCTATACCCCTCTACTATCCCCTTATTATTGGACAGAAGGGTCCGGAGGGCGGCTAACCGATCCTGTTGTGGCAACTCCTCCGGAAGTTTCAAACAAGTTCCCAGAAAGTCCAGAATGCCGATGTAGACCAGGGGATGAAAGGGAAGACGACGAGTACCAACGTTGTAACAAAGGGATGGTGTTCCAAGACGCTCTTTGGAGCTCTTAGAGATGAATCTGACCACTGCCGAGAACTCTGAAATACAATTTACCAATCAACACAACGTAGTAGTTGTCATATTCCAGTCCCAGAAACACCGAATTAATTCGAAAGTATTCAAATTTCCTAACAGAATGCCTGAAAATGAACTTATCCAGAACGTACCAGGCAGTGTTTGGTTCTCGGAAGGTCGGAGTCCCCTGCGGGCTTCCTCAGTGACAAGGGGGCTGCTGGAACATAGGGAGAGTAGACAGAGATACCGGGAGGGCATATGGGATAGGGGGTGAAGCATGTTGGAAAACCTGGAGGAGATGTATTAGAAGTTAGGACGAATATAAATTCGAATTAGAATACCAGTTGGCAAATCCTGACAGTTCTCTTACAAAAGTTCCATCAAGTAGGTACTACTTAAAATTTTATTACAATGACCCTCTCTTGAATGACATCGCGAGGTGTGCGGTGAGAGAGTGTCAAGACAATGGGGGTCACCCACATTACAGAAGACAAACCTGAGTGCAACAGAACAGGACACACTCTCAGTTTTATCGATGTATTTCAGCAGTAACTCCTGTAGAACTCCCTCTTCGCTTCCTCCAACTACTCCCTTGTAGGCGTCTACCATTAGGAATAGCCCCTCCCTGAGATCTGATACCATCTCCTTGTCCTCCTGGTGGAGTGTGGGTGTTTAAACCCTCTGTTATGTGTGGAGATAGAGAGGGTTGAACGAGGCAAGTCGGAGAGACATGTTGGTAGAGTGGGGGTTTACTTAGTAGGACGAGTTAGGGACGGGAAAGGATGAAAGTGGTGCTAAATTGACCGTTTGATGATTAATGAAAAGTAGCTATTGAAAATTGATTAAAACATGCCTCCTCACACCCCAAAATGCTATAAAGAATATCAAAAGTCTATGATT
This sequence comes from Hormiphora californensis, assembly GCA_020137815.1. Taxonomy (NCBI): domain Eukaryota; kingdom Metazoa; phylum Ctenophora; class Tentaculata; order Cydippida; family Pleurobrachiidae; genus Hormiphora; species Hormiphora californensis. Next base: position 6,364,445 of record CM035355.1, on the reverse strand, counting down.
TCGAATACCAATTCCAGGTTTTATTATACCTCGGGCCGCTTCTGAGGGGCAATGATATGAGTAGAGTCGTAGTCATATTATATTAGTGAGGACCTACTGCACATAGTTACCCCTAGTTACACTTAGTTACACCTAGTTACCATTAGTCACCCCTAGTTACCCATAGTTACACTTAGTTACCCCATAGTTAACCCTAGTTACCTGTTCTAACATGGAGAAAAGAAGAGATAATAGGAATACATCACTGGAAAAGAGATCTGGAACTCGGGTCGAGAGTTTACCAAGACCAAGGTAACACCTGCAGAACATACACATTAGCAACTGTTACCATCGTAACTAGGCGGTAACTAGGCGGTTACCATGGTAACACATAAAACAAGTGAAGAGAGAGTTTAGAATGTACCTGCCACAAAGTTTGAGATCGGAAGCTCGTGCTGATTGGACCAACTTCAACAAAGCTTGCTTTACCATTCCCCCTGAATAATAGTGGTGTGTCATGTTAGATGTGTGTTAGTAGAACCTAAAAGAAACAAAGATCTCCCCTGAACTCTATTCTCAAAACTCGACATTCGATTGTTTGGCGGCGCCAATACAATCTGGCAGCACAGGGTCAGCGCCGCCAGATAGACATTCAACAACAACTAACAAGTCCCTTAGAACTTACATCCCACTAAAGACTACACTCTCTGGACCGGGCCGAGTGTTACAGCATGGCAACTTAGAAAGCTTGGTTACGAAGCCACGTCCCTATTTGGGGCAATTTCCCAAACTTAGAACTCCTCAGCTGCTGCACTTACCGATGGCTTTGATAACGGCATCACTGGCCGTATCACATATCCGGTGAATTAGAGCCACACCCATGTGTTGCAGCTGGGTATTCGAATCAGAGCTAAACAGTGCACCGTAGATAACCTGAAATAGTTGGGTAACTTATTATTATCTTTGAAACTTTTTATGTTTATTGGGGGAGATGGGTGGATTTTTTCCCTGCCCGGGTGAATGCCGAAGGCATTCACCCGGATGCCTTTTTGCTTTGCAAAAAGGCATAGCAGGGTTAGAATTCGAAAACGACATTTTGGTATACTAACTAATCGGTAGAGGGACCATTTTGGTCACACTTTAGTTGCGAGGGGCAACGGTGTAGCAACAAGAGGCGCGCACACAGTTACGAGCTGCTCCTTCATAAACCACTTCATTGGCACGTTTTCAGGAAATGTGTGGCGCGCAATGTGGCGGCGTGGCGCGCAATTTAGTGCTACTAAAACACAAGGATTTGCTCTATACTGTTTGTGTGATAGCTACAGCGGATCTGTTCATGATTTCCTTTCTCCATAGATTCTCATGGCAGGGAAATTCAGCATTATGTTAGAACATAATGCAATTAATCTTGTTTAAGTAAAGTAGGAAGAACGTGTCCGTTATACTGCACTCATGCCATTCCTCACCTGTAGATTTAGTGGGAAAGTATTAGAAGCCCGTGTAGAAGTGGCCAGTACAGGTAACACCTTCATTCGCAACCTCAGGGACCCTGCACGAAGATCCATTGAGGATCTTAGGTTTGCCGGAATCTTCTCTGTACCAAGATAGAAGGAGTAGAGAAGGTTTACAATTCGAGCATTCTCCCAGTTAACCTCAGCTCGCAGTTTCTTTAATCGACTTTCAGCCGCATCCGAGACACTGAAACAAATGTCTTGACAGTGAAATTCGAGAGAAGAATGTGAAAGTGAAACTATTAGTGAAAGTGAAACTATTAGTGAAAGTGAAACTATTAGTGTAAGTGAAACTATTAGTGAAAGTGAAACTATTAGTGAAAGTGAAACTCACGAGTATATAGTACCTGCACCGTGTATCGGCTGTAGCAGCAACAAGAAGAGCTGTGGCGAGGGGATGGGAGAATATCTCACAGCTGACCAACGTTACCAGAGTTGTTTTTGCTGCCTCTAATTCAGCACCCGTTACCCCTCCACTCTGCTGGATTACATCTGAAAACGTGTTACCATGGATACCGAACATAGGAATTCCGTTACCATAACAACAGTTTTCGTGCTAGAACACAAACCTTTGATGGCCTTGTTTCCAAGAGATGGAAACACAACATCAGGATTCGTCTCCTCCAGGGCTGAGTACGGTATCAACACAACTGTTAGGGCAAACTGGAACAACTTGTTTTGTAAATCACCCGCAGCAGGGGAGAGCAGGGCAGGGAAGAGGCTCTCCTGTTTTTCTCGGTAGTTGGGGATCTTCAGTGCACCGAGTGATCGCAGTAACATTGATAGCAACCTATGGTAGAATGTTATTATCGGGAGGCAGGAGTGGGGTGATGACATCACCGTGATGTTGTGGGTTGGAACGGGGGTGGAATATAGTTTACATTGATTACCACTGAACTTCTAAATCAACTCTTTTTTCACCCACAAACATGGTAATTGGCAAATGGCCGGTTTTTAGGATTCCAGTGAATTCTTATTTACTCACACATTGGTAACGAAGGGTGTTTTGTAAGGAACAGCTGCTAGCACTGAATTGGTATTTGTCACCCTTTCAGTAAGCTCCATTCTTTCAAAGGCTTTCTTTACCAACAGCACGGTCAGATTCTGAGAGATGATGTGGGGAGTGACAAAAGACTAGAGCTAGAACTAGAGATAGAGAGAGAGTCAAGTTAACAATACCAGTTAGATCTGTTCATTCTCAGATTCTCCCATTAGAGCTACTAAATCTTAGGTAACATGATGTCATACCAAACTTTGGTAGCCAAAGTTAAAATCCTACCATGATGAGGGGAGGAAGGTTCTTCTCCTGTAGGACATCCAGTAACTCTAGCAGGGGTAACTGGACTGCAGTCCTCAGGTTGAGACGCTTGTTTATATGCACCAGCAGTTCATTTACCTGTCGAATAGTTAGGTGGGAGTTAGCATTATTATGTGGCAGTTACGTAGTGGTTATGCCTCTCCTCTCTCGTGTAACAACTGTTTATTCACGTGGCTGTTTTGCTAAGACCTCAAATAAAACCGTGGACGGTGCGGAGCTACCACAAAAGTTGTTATCACAACTGTTTATATCAATTTAGGTAGTCAGTATGGAAAAAGAGCTATTATACAGCACATGGTAATTGACTCGAACCTTGGTGATCAGTTTTGGATCGGCTGTAGATAGCAGAACGGGTACAAGAAATCTTTTGAGTATTCCCTCCAGTTTTTCATCTGCTTCACAGTTCACAATCTTTAGGAACACCCCCTCTAGCTCTGGGAAAGAGTGTGGAAAGGAGGGTTTAGGAGAACGGGAGGAGAACACTATTCTGTTGTGACTAGGACTATACTATGCGGGGTTTACAATTCTTGGGATGTTGGATAGGAGAGATAGTTATCGAGATTTCAGATTTTACCTGCTGATGATAGAGCCGCCATTATTGGAGATGAGGAGTAGGTATTTTAGATGTTTTGAGGTTTTTAGCTTTTCGACACTACATCATGGCTAGCTAAACAAGGTAAAACTGGTTAGTAAGACAAGTTAAAAGGATTTAATCAAATGGAATTGTTAAGGAAACTATAATCAAAATGAAGTAACAATAAACAGAAACGAAAAATAGAAGAAATCTGACAACAAATTAAGTTCTCAACCCGTACATAACTCATAACATCGATTACTGAATTCTGAAGATTCCCCTTGTACTACTGCAAGGAAGAGAGAGGAAGGGAGGGGGAAAGGGATAGACTAATCAGTAATCAGTAAATATTCACCACTAAACGAGTCCCTCTATCCTTTCTTGAAGCATCCTCTCTACAATTAAATACTGCTCGGGTAACCTGTACTCAAACTCTGGTTTTTTATTTAACCCCAACAACGCTACACATACTGCTAAATGAGCCGTTATTCCCATCACATCGAATCTCTCTCCTGCAAAGTCAACAAAAAAGTGGTGAACATCAAATGCCGGGTTAGCCTCAACAGAGTGGCTGGCATCGGAAAGAAAGGCTGAGAGGGGAGCATGGAAAATGGCCGCTACTTCGCTGGAGTTTTTGGTGAAGGAGTAGGTTGAAAAGGTGTCCGGGGGAACCATGGCAACGACTGGTGTCAAGGACATCTGCTTCTGGTATACCCTAGACGAGGATAGTTGAGATAGGGTGAGGGAGGGAGAGAGAGAGAGAGAGAGAGAGAGAGAGAGAGAGAGAGAGAGAGAGAGAGAGAGAGAGAGAGAGAGAGAGAGAGAAGAGAGAGAGAGAGAGAGAGAGAAAGAAAGAGAGAGAGAGAGAGAGAAATGATAGCATAATATGTGTGTGTTATGAAGAATAGCAGAAGAGGTGGAAAAGATAACAATTACAAGACTTGAGTTTAGTAGACTGACTGCCCGGAGACAAAAATGTGATAGTTCCCCCTCGTTTTCTCTATCTTCCCCTTTCTTACTTGACAGTAGGTAAAACAGAGACGATCTCAACAATATTCCGATCTAGCCCCGTTTCCTCCTCACACTCTCTCAGTGCGGTAACAGCCGAACTTCTATCACCCTCCTCTCTCATACCTCCGGGAAAACAGACCTGGGGAGAGAGGTAGTCTACCTCAGGTAGATGTTATTGAAAGATGGACTTTCAAATAACACTGTTTCAAATAAAACTGTTATTAAATAACAGTCACATAATAACTTAAAATAGTCTTTTCTAACTTGAATTAGTATTTTTCCCTGTCAACTACTACCTGTCCGGGATGACGACGGAGTTCTTCACTTCTTTTGTTCAGCATAACATGCCATTCCCCTGCCTCCTTACACAACACAATTAATACAGAAGCACTCTTCTCCCCTTCCTGGGTAGGGGGGATATTTTAAGGGGTCAAGTGAGAGGAATAGGATGGTGGTTTTTCAAAAATTAATGTTCGCTAGTCGGCAGTATGGTAAAGGTTCAACTTACAATTTCATATGGATGATCACCCACAGAAATTTCCTTTAGACGTTCAATAACCTGTTCACACATAACTACAGTATCAGAAGGGAGGGGAGTCGAGACTTGAGAAATAATATAAATCAATCATGCATCATCGGGTAATAGGTGTACCAAAATAAAAGCAATATATTAGAAAACAGACAAACACACATTAGCGTCTCATCGCCAGTCCCATGGCAAGAATGGAAGAGTTGAGTGGAACTGTAAATTCAAGCCAGTCGTTGTTCTCTTATTTAAAGTAACAAACTCTCCCTGTTGCTATGTCCGGGCATTGCCGCAAAGTACATCACATTATTTAAGCGTCCTTCACATTTCATCCCTAAATGAGCTGTCACTCTTGAAATAATAAGTGCCGTATTGAAAGAAAGTGTGGTTTTCCATATGGACTCGGTTCAGTATGGGCCCATAGAATCCAATAAAGTAGTCCGACCCGTCAGCTGGCCCTACTGTCTGGGTAGCAATGAGGATTATATCAACCAATTGTCCTAGTAGAAAGAAACCAAAGGTACAGAATTTCAGCAGGCCAATGGCGTAGTATCTGTGGGAACGGGATGTGATCACTGATCAGTGACCGTTATAATAGCGGGGCTTGGATTATTTGGGTCACTGTTATTGTTGTCCATATCAAAAACAATTTAAGCTTATTTCCTTGTTTTGGCCCGGGGAGACAGGGTCGAGCAAGACAGTAAATTTAGTTAATTTCCCTGTTTCGGGTGAAATTTTCCCACGGTCTGAGTGTGAGCGCGCCACGATCTCTAAAAACAATCCGCATGACGTGCGCGCTCAGACATCGAACACGCAAAACTGTGCCCGAAACGATGTTTGTGCCACGATACACACTCATCAGTGTTTTCGAAATTCGAAGCGAACTAATTTTTATAAGTTAAAAGTTTATGTCAAGACTCAAGGGTGTTCTGTGCAGAGATTAAAAATCGAGAGATATAAATTAAACTGAAAACCTTTTTGAAATCACCAAACTTACCCAAGATAGAATCGATCTGCACCGAACATTCCCAAGAATACAGAAAGGACAAGGGCAGTACGGTAATCATATCCTGTCACGTACCGACAAGGCTCTTCTTTTGTAAAGGCTTCATGTCCTCCTGACCATTGCTGGAAATACATAATTAGGAGGTACTGCAAAATTCAGATCATATTTCGAATAAGTATCATACCCCAAGACAATTTTCCAATAAGACAATTTTCCAATAATAGAAACAGAGTGTAAAACAATTACCGTAATATCAGTTTGGTCATCTCCAATACACCAAACGTCCTTCTTAGGATAGCAGTAGGTGGTTATAGTCCTGTTCATACTGCAACATGGCTGTGAGTTCTTCTTCTCACATGTTGGGTACGCCTGAAAGGGGGGGGGGGGGGTGAGACACCAATAAACTGTAGTTCAAGATATCCAATTTAAGCAACTTTAAGGAATTTAATCAATAAAATATGTTTGTTAAAAACTGTGTAAAAGTATTGCTTGAAATACTTAGACCCCACTCACCTCGAGAGACTTCATTATTTGAAGCCTAGTATCACAGTAATACTGTTCCACAGGCAGATCTCTACAGTACAGCCTAACATCCGAGTAGTCCGGCTGTTTTTGGTCCGCTACCACGCCCAGAAGGGGAAGGAACGCAGAGAGAAGGAAAATCATAATGACGTCATAATATCGACATTGCTAGAGAAGAATAAGAAACTAGGTTAGCGAGGTAGAAGAGAACTGTAAACAAATCGATTAGTTTATAAAAGTGTTAAAAATCCTACATAAAAGGCAATAAAACCAATGAAACCCGTGCTATATGAGCCCAACAAATGCCGATTATTAAAACTATACACACATGTAACTCTATACAATTGTTCTACACATCTACCCAAACCCTCATGTCACTCATCTGGCCACATCTACTGGAGGATTTACCTGACATCACTACTCTCTCTCTTTGTAAAGTTAACCATCACCTCGATCGATGGGTGTGTAACCAGCCCATACACCCTCTCCACCTCCCCATGTCCATCCACCAGCTCCCAGTGATACCTCCTCAACATCTCAACTAGACAGACACTAGCCTCAACATACGCAAATCTGTACCCAGGACACACTCTCTTTCCAGCGAACCCAAACGGTTTAAAAGCCATTGCCGGACGGGATTTGATCGCTTCGGGGGAGAATCGTTCCGGGTTGAATGTTTGAGGATCGGGAAAGTATTTTGGGTGTTGTTGGGCCACTCCGAGGGCATGCACCACAGGAGTCCCAGGTGGGATAGCAAAACCGGCCATTTCGGTGGGATTATCAGATACACGGGCAGCGAAGGGTGCCAAGACTGCACATCTCAGTGTCTCATCTATAACTTGTCGTAGGTAAGTGAGTTTTGGTATCGTTTCCTTGGTTACCATTCCTCCTCCCTGCTCCAGAACCATGTCAACCTCATCTCGTGCTCGGGTTTGGATATCAGGGTGTGTGGCTAGATAGTAAACCGCCCAAGCGAGAGAGTTTGCCGTTGTATGGGAACTCCCCACGACATAAGTTATCGCATCCGCAATCAAAAGCTCCTCGTCATCACCAGAATTCCGGACCAAGACATCAATAAATCTCTCCTCCTCTGTGTCCCCAGTCCTCATCACGCCCCCTCACCACATCCCTAACGAACTCCTTGGCACCATTCAGCGCTTCCGTGAACTGTCCGTTCCTTGTCTGAGCCAGGTTCGGGCATGTCCCCGCCCATACGGGACTCCATTTCGCCCCAGCAGTCGTTGTAGTAGTCAATAAACTGAGCCGGGTCCGCACTGGAGCGCCCAAAAAGTGTCCAAAGACTAGATTTCATTGCAAAATGGTGCATCAGGGTTGTTGATCGGGTGGGTTTGTTGTTAGCGATGTCACGCTCAATGTCACCACATATTTCCTCGCTGGCTGTAATGAAATCCGGGATGTACTGAGATACAGCCCGGTGAGACATTGACCTGTCGTACTCCTTTCTTTTCTCTCTAGCATCCTCTCCATTAGCGTACTGAAGTGATTTTTCACCGATAAACGGGACGAATAATTTGAAGAACAGTGCCGGCCGATCGAATACATTTCCGTGCTGTGTAAAGAGTTCAGGGGAACAGATTGAGACACAGTAGGTTGGACCAAACCAGAAAGAAGCGATATCACCATATTGGTGGTGTAGATCAGATAGGAACTGATGAAAACTACCAGCATGACCAATGTCCACTAAATTACCACTAGCTTCATCCCGTTGTTTCAGACCAGGTATAGTGGGCTGTTTTTGAGCTTGTTTAGCACGACCTCGTCTCCGTTCCATGTAGGCTCGACCAAGTAGGATCAGCCCGAATGTAAGGAGGAAATGAAGGATGTGGTCCGAGTACTCCATGAGAGTGGACATCCTAAAAGAGAAAGTTGATTTTATTGGAAAACAGTGGTGTCCCGTCATATTGGAAAAGTAAAAACTTGTCATTCCATGGGCCTCTTTTAACAAGATTGTTGACAGTCAACATGCTTGTTCAGAGGCAGCTTGTTTGTCTATTGAGAGAAATGTTATGTTCATGTCTTGTGTATACTATTTAAGATACCCCCTCTCAACCACTAAAAAGTCTCCCCGACCACATATTTTAATAATCCTTGATCTTTGTTGCTTAGCTACATGTCCATGAACCCAGAACATGGTGGTAATGGTACTTTTTGTGCACAGATCGGTCATCTCAACAAAATGTGGGTAATTTCACAAGTTAGTCTCTGTATAGTTGTGTATAATGCGTGTATAGAATATTGTGTGTGTAGTGGTAGAGACAGTAAAAAGTGTAAACTTTGCAAGCTACTGCAGATCTTGACAGGGCATGCAGTTTGACTCTTACTCTTCATCATATCAGCTTTGACAACTCTAGCTTTTAAGTCTGCCTCAATGTATCATCTCAGGCATCGCAAGATTTGTGTTTTGGTTTGGTCTGATCCCCTCCCCCCCTAATCTACTGACACCACCTGTTTTACTGAGACCCCCTATTATATTTTTAGCCCATATTCTATTGACACTTGACAGTACAACCCGGCTCATATATTCTACTGACACCCCCGGCCCCCTCCCCTACTCTATTGACACTCCTATTCTAATTACACTTTTCTACTGCAGGTACTGTGGGATACGCCAACAGTGGATACCCCGCCTGACACCCGTTGCTTGCTATGCCTGTGTCACATTCCCCACCTTCTTCTCAATTCTCTGTACTGTGGTCGGTATTCCCCTCATCTGGAGGAACTTCAACAAACAACAACTCCTTCAACAGAAGCGAGAACAAAAGACCGGTAAACCGGCTCGCATGGTCATGAGATGGTTACCGGCGTCAATGCAAAGTTATATCATAAGGCTCAGTGTTTATGTGGTACCCATAATACCGCTAATATGGGACACGATAGATGTGGCACTCGATGGAATATACTTCTTTAAACTGGAACAAGGGGAGATGATCGACTCTAGTATAACTAGAAACCCCCTGGTTAACAATGCTCTGATTGGATTTTCAGCACTTGGAGCACTAAAAACACCACTGTTAATTCTGGTAATCGGGAACTTTTGGGATGTGATCATAACACCACGAAGAGAAGGGAACTTTACTTTGTCCATGGTCGCTTTATCACCCACTGCTATCAGTAATCTCTATGTCTCTATCATAATCTACATGACAGAGGACTGTGTGGAGTTGTTTTTGGAGTATTTCTGGATTGAAAAGTACATGTCGACCCATCCAAATAGAACGATTATTGTCCGGAATGTGATATCGGCTATTGTGTCAATGGTGCCTCTCATATCGCAGATGATCAAACTAAAAGATAACCTTACATTGCGGAACAGATAGACCATGAGAGACAGAGGGTAGAGAAAAAGAGAGGAAAGAAGAATATGACAGAGGAGGATGGGAGTCTTCTTCAGGAGATCGATCTGAAAGCCCACGTTGAGAAAAGTAAGAAACAGAAGATCTTCATGGCATGGGTGTCCCTTAGTATTGTATCAGCCTTATCAAGTTTTGGGACGGTACTCCGTGCTATTGGTGCCTGTGTATCAAATGATGAGTCATAAGATTCCAGACAGCTGCCTTTTTGTTAGTGACGAGGGGTATCTTCTACAAAAACCGCTGGATGATGAATGTATGAGGTTCATAGATTACACCATCATGTTTTTTAATTTCCTTCCCGCAGCAATTTACACCATTTTCACCGTGCTGTATGTGTTTTACAAGACCCTTCTGCTATGCTGCTCTATCTTAGACCGGGGAGATACAATTCACTCGATGCCAACTACTCCATCTGTTAACCCTGCCTCAAGAGTTAAAGTACTCATTCAGGATCAGGGTAAAGCCTCAGTATACGGTTGTGGTGGACTTTGGGGGAGAGGGGGATCCAGAGGTTAGAGTACAACGGGAGTAGTGATATAACGGGAATATATATTGTCACCAATTCAAATTAACACCAATTAAATTAAGACGATTATAAACCGCTTTTTGTGATACAATTTTAACCCATGCTACATTTAATATTACACACACATCAATTATGATTATTTACATTTACCCTTTTTACACTCAAAGCAATTAAAAACTTGGAATTCTAGTAACCATGCCACGCGACACCCTGTTGACCGACCAGCGGTCTCAGGCTACAAGGTACAACAGGCATGTTCAACAGATCCCTATACAAGGTCCTGGCAGTTTTAATAACTGTACCTAACATCAAACCTCCCCGCGAGACCCTGGCATCCTCATCAGTATAGTCAGTAGCGGTACAGTTTGATTTGAGAAAGGATGGAAAGTAGAGAGAGATCATTGCGGCGCTGATGAATACTTGAAAGAAGGGTGATGGGGCTGAGAGAAGGGTATCCCAGAGAGGAAGGAGATCGGGGAGGGAGAACTCTCTTTTGAAGAAGAGAAGAAACCACCGATGGCAACAAGTGAGGGTGAGGGCATCACCTGTTGTACTGAGGTAGTTGTAGATGTCCGGTAAAAACAATCCCACTACCTGAAAAAGGGTTGTCCTTTGTTCATTTCTTGGGCGCTTCACTCAGAAGTAAGCGGAGCGAAGTCAGGTATCGCACTGACAGCTATGACACTAATTGTTAGTACCTCAGTAATTATCAAAGTGATTACCTCACGAAGGAAAGCAAGCTGATGGTGTAGATCACAGTTCTCTCCCTGACTGAACGCAGAACGGTTCATTATGGCATCAAAACACCAAAATATCTCACTTTCAACTCTGTAGAGCAGTAATTAGGTGTTATAGTAAGGATTAGTAAAGTCACGCAGAGGTATACTGGAATACTGGTTTGATCTAGTATATTAATTTTCTAGCTCAATTAGAACTAGACAGCTCTAAATGTGTGATGTACCCTGTATATAATTTATGTACCACCCCCTCTCTCCCTCTCTATCCGTACCTGATGACGGTAAAAAGGGGAATGAGAAGGTCGGACATGCCCTGAACATATCCAATCTCTGGTCGGTGTAGATAGTAATGGATTAGTAGTCGCTTCAGACACGCCTGGTTTGGGTTATCAGGACCTAGATCGAGGGAGATTATCAGACGAATTCATCTTTCTTCAGCCCGAGCTTTTTAACGGGGTACGATAAGTTCGAGGTCAATATAATGGAATTGTCACTTCTATAGTCACCATAGAAAGGGGTCGAATTGCTCGTGTTCTTACCAAGGAAAAGTCGTACTAACCTGAGAATAGTGGGTTACTGGATTCAGTTCTTCTACAATCAGTTTCAACAGCTACCATGGCACATTTGAAGGCTTCATACTCCTTGGATTCAACATCTGTAGGCACTTTGAGCTTTATGTCCCTGTTTTGAAAGTGTTTTCATTTCAATAGAATTCACAGATATTGTGGAATAAGCACTATATTCCCCCTCTTTTAGAACTGGCGGTGAGAGAAAGAAGAATAACGTATGATTCTTCTTTCTCTCACCGCCAGATCTAAAGGAGGGGGAATATAGCTCAGCTAGTATTGAAAACAGTGAAACCAGCACTAAGCTCCCACACCGACCTGTGTTTCTCTGTCAGTAGTGTATTCCTATAGCTTCTCTGACGGTGGGTATGCTGCTCCAGATGTAGTTTTAACAATACCCTCCAAACCTCACCCCTCGCCTCATCTGATACCTCACCCTCATATACCACCCTCCTCATGCTCACACCGTCTAGAATGGGTTTAGTGGTTAGTGACTGGAATTATTGTAATCCATACCTAGAAAAGTCTCTCTACATTTTATAGGAGCTAAAGAGAAGTGCCTGTGCGCTCCAAAGTCTAAGACCTAAAAGCATATTCATGACCCTTAGGACCCACTATAAATCTGTACCTGGAATGACGCCCTCCTTAGAGAGGTATCGTTGCCATAGCAACAAGGAGAGAGTTGGGTAGATTATCATATCAGTCATGGGAACCAGGAACATACCTGCAGGAGATTGTATAGTGATATGTTAGTGGTGGACAGATAGGTAGTGAAGGGAGCGGGATAGTAATGAATAGTTCGCGATCATGAGACAAAGTGGGCGAGATAGAAAATAGTAGTGTTAACCAAACATATACCACCAACCTATTTCTGTTTCAACTATTTCAACTCGTTGTTTTCTACTCCATTTTTTAAGAGCCGCCACCGTCTCTTCGTAGCCGCCCTTTTCAAACGAAATAACCTGGAATTCGGTTGTAATTATATTCTAACCCAAGGCACGGTAAGAGAAGGAAGAGAACAAGGATTGAAGTAGATTGTTTGCTAGCCAAATATTTGGTAACGAAGTTACCCCTCCCTTGCCGGCACGCGAAGAGTGTGAGGTGTCTTCGATACCAAGCCAAATATTCAGTAAATAAGTTTAGTTTTCTTCTCTAAAACTCGTCTAAACTCACCTTTCTCTCCAAGTTGTGATTAGTTACAAATATCTGCTTGCTAACATTCACACTCTTCACACTCTTCACCCACTCTAACACCACTGACACCTTGCTTCCAGAGTCATCTGACCAGCCCAGTTGGAGGCCGTGGGGGTATGATGTTAGGGAGAGGTATCCAGCTGACCCACTAATAGTTGGATCATGGAGGAGGACATTGTTTTTGCCGAGTACAAGGTGTTCCAACGTGATTCAGTTCTATGTCATCAGCTGCTATACAGAGAGGGGGAGTTTAGTTCATAGATCTTCATTTGAGCAGAGAAATTAAGGTTGGATTAAAATAGGAATTCACAAAACTCACAAAACAGATAAAACAAAATGAAAATGTTACACAACACAACCCGAAACTAAACTGGAGGAAAAGAACACCCCGTAATATATTTCAACTCACTATGCAATATATTGTTTTGATTTATTTAACCCCTCTGTTATACAGTGTACATTGGACACTTAGGTTAGAAATATTCAAACTCCTATGATTGTTGAAGTGAAGCAGCCCCATACCTCTAACTCCTATGATTGTTGAAGTGATGCAGCCCCATACCTCAGCTCCTTCTCCCATTGTTCCGATGTGAACTGCCCATCCAATCGCTCCATATTTTTATTAAACACACTATAAGCGCTCAGTTCCCCCGGACCCCTCTTCCATTCCTCCATACTGAACCACACCGCGACGGGTATCGAGGCAAGAAAGTAGACACTCCCAAACTCGTGATGTGCAAAGAACAATAGACCACATACCCAAATAACGAGTTTTAGAAGTAGAAATGTGAGAGGATGGTCTAGCAGGGACGTTGGAGGGTTAGGATCAGGAGTGGCAGAGGATTGTTTTAGTTTTGCGGAGCGTTTCAGTTGTTGTTTCTTTTTGTATGCTCGGTATTGCTTCAAATGATCAGGACAGTCTGATTCGGAGGAATCACTTGCCATTTCGTAATACCATTGGGGGTGCTGAATGTAAGGATGTTAGATTTAGATTTAGAAACTTATGAAATATGATCACCAGTGAAATAATTGTGTTTCTTTAGTTTAACAAACTGTTTAAGTTAGAGTTATGACTGCTGTAACTTTGCAAAGTTACTAAACAAATGATTAACTGAACTAATTTTTCTCGTGTTTATAAAATCTCTAAACTCTTTAACAAAAATTAATTTTTAAATGCAATATATTTGTCGGGCAAAAACAACATGAAACAATAATAATCACGAAAAGGTAAAATTTACCAGACCTGAGGCCATAAAATTATCTATTTAAAAGTCCCTCAAAGCCATGTTGTTTAAGCTTTTTCCCAGCAAACCAGCATGCACTGTCCACTGCCCCGCCACATGTAAAGCCGTCATGACATCATACTAACAAAGACCGCAGTAAAAGTATCACCGGCCCCTATAGAATCGACTATTTCTCTCTCAGGTATTTTCTCAACAGGACACCGTCCCCTGATTCCTCTCTCAATAAATCCAGGCTCCTTGATCACCCCAGGTCACCTACCAGACCATTTCTATAATCCCGTAATTCTAATTTGGGTAGCTAGGAACTCCAGAGCATCTTCTAGGGTCTCACAACCAAGATCCCGCGAAACGTCTTTACTGACAATAGGCCCAGTTAACTAACCCTAACGCTTCATCCATGTGTTCTCTCACCTTCTCTATCTCTAAAGATATCTGGGCAAGTGGATTCACCTCTCTAACAAACTTGATCATCTTAACAACCTCCTCAGAATTCCTCCTAAACTCAAAATGGATCCAACCAAACTGAACAGGATCTATGTCTCGTTGAAACTCTTTCAATGTTAAATCTTCACAGTCCCCCCTGTAGTGGAGACATGTCCGTGATCCAGTGCCCTCTGAGGCAATTATTACCGATTCTGGGAGGGTCGCCCCCTCCTGGACCGAGGTGTAAAGAGTGCCATTACCGAGTTTTCCTCGTAGGAATTCTGCAACCTCCTGACTGTATGAACAGGAACCGAGTTTCACGTAACCACAGACACCCTCACCATTTGGGTAGTCGGTGCACAACTGTGGCATAACTTGAAGAATATTACCCGCATTACCACCCAATCGGATTGTCCTGTTCGTTACCTTCACCTTACTATCCTCATCAGGGTAGGTGGCACAAGAGTAGATGATGTCCTTGCAAACGTTACCAACAATCAGCTTTTTCCTCATTTTTGAGGTGTTTTTCAGACGGCTAATGATAACGAGTAATGATATTAGTTGGGTATTAGTTTCAAGTAACAGTAAACAGGCTAAAGGTACAAAAAACATAAGTTCAGATTTTCTTGCGAGGCAGCTTTTTGAAAAACAGTAATATAATTTGGAGCTCATCATGCAACTAAAGTCGGATTTTTTGAAGTTGTCACCCCCATTTTGTCGCGCGGCGTCATATTTGCGAGTGACAGCCCCCACTTGCTCCCACTTTTCGGCAAAAAGCCGCATATCATCTGAAAGAGCATAATTTTGTGAGATTGTAAAGTTTTTGTTTGATGAAATTGGTCAAGAAACAAATGCGTGAGAGCCAAAACAAGTTTCCGGTCCGCAAATAAAACATTACACGCCACACAGGGGGTGACAACTTCAAAAAATCCGACTTTATTGTCTTGCTCTGTCGAACCTTCACAGAGCGTGAACTAAAATAAGCGAAATAAAATGCATTGTGAGCTACATAATAATTCTCTGCACTAAAGAAGAGGTCCATACTTCAATTCTGCACACTAATACTAAGTGTCAGTACTCCAATTCTCTACACTAATAAGTGTCTGTGCTCATTTCAGTGAAGACCTGCCTGATAGATTTCCTAGTAAACTCATCCCTTATCTTCTGCTGAAGGACCCTAACCAGCCTCCTCCTAAAGTACAATATCACCAGGATAACTACCACTAACTGTACTAAACACAAGACTATCATGAGGTACAGGAACCACAACTTGGATCGGACCATCTTTATAAATGATTTCTCAGGCCGTGTTATGGGGATGGTCGTGATGGTGGGATCCCCACTGCACCCCTCCCCCGGTTGATCATCTCCGAAACTATACCAAGTTTGGACAGTGATGGAGGTATCGTGATACCCTATAGGCATGCAAATCTCCTTTGTGCCTTGCTTTAGGCTGCTGTTAGAGTTGGTGGTGATATTGGTTACTAGAGCGCCACAAGGGAACACTGCACATGTCTGCTTTTCTCCCAGACGATCGAAACACCAGGGGGAGAATCTCTCTCCGCCCGGGTTGGAACAGTGATTTGCGGTGAGGTTGTGGTATGTTGAATCAGGAGCAGCAGACCACGTGATACAAGGGTAACCTGCCAAGGTTTTGTTAGCGTTACCATGGTAACCAGTACCGTTACCATGGTAACATCCTGTTTCACTAAAGTGTCCTGACGGCTTGTGCAGGTAGACCTGTGCCACCTGACCCTTATTTCGCAGCACTACTGAGCAGATCTCGGGTGCTTTGTCGAGAAGAGGACAGTAGGATTCAGATAATTTGAGGGTGTGCGTAACCGGGGTACTGGTGGTGCCATCTTTACCCACAGCGAGAATTGACACAACATAAACATGGTCTAACTTTAAACCAGATACGAGGGCTATTGAGGAGAATGGGGAGATATGCTTTCTCCGGATCTCCTCCCCATTTCTCTCCACTAGTAGGAGGAACCCGGACAGGGAATCCCTGGTACCAGGATACGACCAGGAACTGTGAATCACTGCTTTTCCCTCCTTAACATTGACCCTCTGAACAACCAAGGTAGCTGGGGAGGCAAGAGGTGCAGATAGAGTGTGGAATGAAAATACAGCCGCATCCGAAGCAAGAGTGCCATTAGTAGCAGTAGCTGTTACTCTGTATTGTGTACCGGGTGTCAGGTTGCTAAAAGTTTTCAGTTTCCCGAGTTCAATAAAAGCAGAAATAGCGAGTTGGAAGCCGTCACTAAGTTCAACCCAAATATCCTCACTTTCTGGGTGAGATATGTTTAGAGTGACGGTTGTCATGGATACAGAATGCAGGGAGACCAAGGGAAGGAATGGAAGGTGGTTGGACGTGATGACAGACCAAGGGGACCACGGAGAGGAAGGGGACCGACCGAATTTGTTCATAACAACAGCCCTTGTACGGTATTTGTAGGCATTCGTCTCAGCAGAGATCTCATAAATCCAACGGTTTTTATCAAGATAATCTTTAGAACTCTCAGCAGTTACCATGGTAACATTTTCCCTAGTAACCTGTCCATCGCTCCTCTTAACCTCCATCTCATAAATCAACCCCTCCCACAAGTCACGTGATATAGGGACATGGAATGTTGTGTGAAATGGCAGGGAATCAGTGGTTACCAAGGCAACTCCGACTGCGTTAGGAGCAACGCGTGACCTCACCAGAAACTCACGCGTTAGCTGGTGTCCTGAACCGTTATCCAGCAGACACGTTACATTCCCTAGCACATTATTCACAATAAGTGTGGTATTGGAGGTAGGGGATAGGAGGGACCCATCTTGATCTAACCACCAAGTCTTTGTGTCCTCTAGCGACCCCATACCATGCCCAGAGCAGTTGAGAGTCTTGGTCCCATTAGTAGTTTCCATGGTTACCACTTGTCGCGATGGGACATCTGTAACTATGAAGGTTTTGGAGAGCACGAATACAAAATCCTCCAATTCCTGGACAACAGAGCTAAATTTCACCCTCACTTTATCACTAAACTTGCTCCTGTATAACCACTGCTCCTTCGCAAAGTTATTGGTGAACCACACCATAACGTCATTATCCGAGCTGGCAAGGGTCCAAGTGTCACCACTGGTAACGGTGACACCTGGTAGAGGGTACCCAGACAGGAAGGTGGTCACTAGGGTGACTGAATCATGTTGGAGGAGGGAGATGGTATCACCAGGGGAGACTGGCCGGTTGGAGACTCGTGGGTAATCTTCTGAAGGTGATCTGAAATGAGATATAATAAGCTCGCTATTATCTTACAAACAGATATAATTCAGGATTGTAATTCTCTACAAACAGATTGAATTCATTTTCGTTCACAAACAAATATAATAATCAGCTCGCAGTTCAACTTACTGGATGGAAATGGTGATGTTGTAAGTAACGGGGGTATGATAATAAGAGTAAGCAGTTAGCCCTCCCATATCACATCTGTAACGACCAGGTTGTAGCGCAGTTACCCATTTACCTGTCACGTTCATTACACTCTCAACTCCCTCCCTGTTCCTGATAATAAAGGGGGCTCAGAGATAATGGGACGCAACTCCGAGACTTATTATCACTGACTGAAGGGACGGGTTCGTTGATATTGTGACTCATTGTCCCTAAATTAATAAATGTCGTGATATAATCGTGATATGATGACCCCTTTTTGTAGCTACTTTGTGGCTCACTGACCTGTAAAACCAGTTGACCTCACTATCATTTCCACTAGAGGCACACTCGAGAACTGCTCTTCCGGGGGTGTGCTGGGGAAACGGGTGAACAAAAGATGGCCATTTCTCATTTGCACAAAACAGAAACCTCCGATCAGCTTGCTGCTGTCCCTCACAAGTCAGGCAATCCTTGTCAAGCCATACAGGTCCACAGGTGGAGTTTGCAACGTAATCCAAATCAACAGATTGTTTTGCACAGAACACATGCATCCCCAGGGATTGACACTTAAAGACAGCGACATCATACGTCATCCACTTGTTATAGAAGACTGTTTGTAGCTCTACAGGACGGGTCGGAGTGAAACAGATTCCCTCTGCAAAGCAACACCCTGCATCATGACAATCCTGTTCAGCAATCCCTCTCCAACCGCAGGTGTTCAGCTCAGTCTGAGGGGAGTACGAGCAGTAGGATGGGGAGAATTTGTGGTACCTTCTCTCATGGCCATGGATAGATTCCTCGCTGCAAACTTCCCTCGACTTACTGCACTGTGCGGAGGCACGGAGAGCAAAGAAAATAAACAGGAGCATTTGGAGAATTAGAAAGCCATTGTGTGTTTCAAAGCACGTGACTCTCTTGCCCTATTGTCCGCTCATTACACACAAATACACCAAAATCCAGATTTACACCATATTCAGTTGTGTATGCTGGGAGAGTCCAATCTTTCGCCACAAACATTGAGTAGTTCTCAGGAAGGTACTACCACAAATTACAAACGGATTCAAGTTAGATCCAGTCACCATCTTGGCCTGCCTGCAAGCGCCTAGAATCGGGCTATTATTTTGGCTCTGTGTACCAATAACCAAACTCAGGACATGCAAAGAGTGCCAAGAGTATGAATAACAAGATGAAATTGAAGAAAAAAAATCGCAGCCTCCGTAGCTGACACCGTAGGATTGTTTTGCGCGTTTATCACATGTTAACGTGTAGCGCGCGCAGCGTAAATTAAAATATCGCACGCGCACGAGTTGAGGGGTGAACAGTTGAATAAAAATGGACTTTATACTCCATTTTTTTTCAACTGTTCACCCCCCAAAGTCGTGCACGGAATTGTTTTGCGCGTTTATCACATGTTAACGTATAGCGCGCGCCACCCAAATTCTAATTTTTATCAAATTTCAGTTTTTGGGTGAACAGTTGAAAAAAAATGGACTTTACCGTAGGAGGGAAACCAGAAAAGAGACAGCAGAAGAGACATTTTCCGGACGGCCACGATACGAGGTTAAGCGAGGGCGGTCGCGCGCTCTTAATCTTGTTCATATTAATGCACTGCATTAACTGTAACGCGCGAAATATTTCATAAGTTGAATGCATTTTAAACTCTTCTAAAAAATTTAAAAACTTGACTTAACTCTCAGTTTGAGAAAATTTCGTCTTTTAAAAAAATTTAAGCACTCAACTTCGTGTTTTTGACTTTTGTACCCCTGGGTGCTGGGAAGTAAGCTGTATCGCACGTTCTAGTTGGTATGATTATGGGTATCAGGTATTAGTTGATAGCTGTTCATAAGTAGGAACTTAAGTTTGAGGAGAGAGATGAAAAATGGCAAGGGTGATGGCAGATAGCGTAAAACAAATAACAAGTACACTCCTGATACCTCCCATTCGCAAGTGCAATTCCTTAAAAGTTCAACCCCAATGACCACACCCAGATTTCAGTTTAGCCTTAGGTCCCCCGTATTTTATGTTTGATGTTTCAATCGCTAAACTTGTTCGATGATGAAGATGGTCAATTCGAAAAGACCTGTACAAAAGGGCTCCTGGTAAGATAAGTCGACTCTTCTTTACAATTTAGCACGCCACAACAAATTGTGCTTAAACTTGTACTTTGTAATATCCCGCCTTGCTCGACCCTCTTTCCGTGCGCTCTGTACAATTTAAAGGAGGGTTAGAACATAACAATATATATCTTGCAGACCCCTGAGGAAATAGAAGATCTAAAGTTCGATGAAGATTTATCAGATGTACAGAAAGCAACTCGGATTATTGATGAGGGCCAACCATCCCAAAAAATCGGCCTCACCACTCTCCTTCCCTCAATGCTCCTATCCAATCCTTCCAACTTCGACAGTCTATTTCTGAGCAAATTTGCAGTAAGTGAATCACACGGAGTGGCAGGTGATCTAGTTTCGCAAATCTCCCTGAATCCTGTTTATTACTGCACAGGGTGCATGTGATCTCTCTCTGATATCCCGTAATAGCTCTTGGTAACGAAATTACCCCTCTACAGTAGAAGTAACTAGGGCATTGCGAAATTAATGCACGTTTTAGCGTGCCCGCAAGGTAGGGTAATTGCGTTACCCCCCCCCCCCCCCCCCTCTCTCAGAATATGGTGAACAGTGCACCGACAGAGTTACTAATGATCTGTGGAAAGTGTGTCAGCAGCCTACTAAAGACCCGCCTCATTTCCAATCACCTCGTGGTGCAACACTTTGTTCCTCTCATGTGGGTACGTTACTTTTGTTGTGAAACTCTAACATGAATCAGTTATTTAAAATTGAGGCGTTACTCCAATTTTCTCATTCCTCAATTATCCATTTCCCCATTCATCAGTTATCCAACCCTCCCAGGCTCATTTGGATTCCCGGGAGACGACAGTATACCAAGCGTGGCTGACAGCACTGGAGGATTACATCACTCTATCGAGTCGAGATGTTCTGGCCCAGAGCAATCTTGTGAAGCAAGCTTTGGCTAAAGGTAGCGTGATCTGCAGCGAAGCATGCACTAGATAGCGACACACAGAAATAGTAGTAGTATCCTCATCATCTCTCTCGATCATGTATCTCTCTCTCTCTCTCTCTCTCTCTCTCTCTCTCTCTCTCTCTCTCTCTCTCTCTCTCTCTCTCTCCTCGCTCTCTCTCTCTCTCTCTCTCTCTCTCTCTCTCTCTCTCTCTCTCTATCCCTGTCTCTCTTTCTATCCCTCTCTGTTTTAACCTACTAATGCACACATATTACATACTTTCAGCCCTGTAAATTTCAGGTAACCTCTCCCAGAAGACGTCTTCCAGGGTTGCATGTACCCGCCTTCTAGCTGTCCTCTGCCAGAAGCTGGATAAATCTCAGGTTGGTTATTTTAAACCAAGTAGTAGGGAGATGTTGGAGTGTAAATGGTGAGAGAGAGACAGAGAGAGAGGGGGTGAGAGAGAGAGAGAGAGAGAGAGAGAGAGAGAGAGAGAGAGAGAGAGAGAGAGAGAGAGAGAGAGAGAGAGAAACCGCACGTCATTGTCATGCATACTACATCTCTTGCTCAGCTCTTTTAATTGAATCTGATGGGAATGCGTGCCCTAAATGGACACAACAGAAACCCCCTAAAAGTACTCTAAAGTAGCTCTGCCCCGAACAAGATTCAAGCACCCTGTTCCTCTCTTATGAAGTTAAATCATGCCCGTATATTATAGTAGATTCAAAATAAGATGTGTAACAAAATACTCGTCATATAACTCCCGTATTTGTTTCAGATTGAGTCAGATATCTATCCAGTTATCAGGTTGCTATGTCAGGACATTGACTATGATGTCCGGAGTGCAATGTGCAACGCTCTAGTGGACATTACACGGCACATAGGGTTAGTTTGAAATGGGAATACTTGACCTGGAGAGGGCCGGGAGAGGTCAGACTCAGAGGGTACTGGTGTAACAATAAGGAGGGGGATCATTTCAGATAGGAGGGAGTAATTTTTGTCCTCTACTTTACCTGTTACCCATTTCTCAGAGAGGTTATGGCGGTGAAGTTGTTAGTCCCTGAACTCAGTGAATTACTGGAGGACGAGGAGACAAGTGTCAAAGATTCAGCTCTAACATCTCTTGTAGATATGCTGCCTCTTCTCTCAAAAGGTAACCAGCCCTTCTCATGTTCATACTCAAAGGGTAACCACTAACCAACCCCACCGACATAGTTTTTTAGCACATCAACGTGGCTATTTCTCATCTTCATATTGTCTCGTACGGTAAAAATCAACCCCGCCTAGATCATGGCTAGGGGCTACCTGTGTGTCCTAATTTTAGACTGTAATGAACAGCTTGACTGTTGTCTGTTTGAACGTCATATTGTCAAGCTGATATAACATCATCATTCAACAATAATAACGTCACGTTCCAAGGATTCTCTCTCTTGGGCTGGGTGATCCCTCTCTCTCTCGGACATGCTGTAACCCCCTAAACTAACCACTCCCCCTGACCCAGAAAACGCTGAGACAGTATGACCCGTAACCACTCCCCTTCCCCAGAGGTTGCTACCACTATTATCGGACCGATGTTGTGGCCCTACCTGGACGTGGTTATATGTGAGAAACCATCCCATTCTCATGTCACCGTGGCCAAGATCTTTGGGAAACTAGGATACAACTTACAAGGTTCTTATTGACCATTTGCCAAACCACTTCTGCAGTATTTTGCTTTTAAAGAGAAACAACGATTTTGCAGTACTAATATTCAATTATTATTTTACTTTTTCATTTTGCTTTTGATTGTATTGATTGACCCTCTATCACCTGCGAAAGAAGGGTTAGAACACATAGCAAGGTTGTTGTAGTGGTTGATTGTCTTATTTTTAGTAGTGTACTTTATATTTTGATCACGCCATCTTATTATGTCCCTGTAAACATCAAGCTGTACAATGTCTTCCCCACTTCATCATTCTCTCTCTCTCCGTCTCATGTTCATATTCTGCATATTATAATATTCACTTTCGGCACTTTCAGATTCATTGACAGATGCCCGGAAAGACTGGTATGTGAAGTTCTACATAAAGCTGGCCAAGTTGAGTGGAACGAGTTCAACTGAAAATGGTGGCGGGTTGAGTGACATTGGCTCCCCAAACATAACACTGGTGATAGGGGGACAAGGACAAGGGAAGAAGAAATGGTAACTTGGGATACTAAAAGGATGCAATGAGAAAGAGAGAGAGAGAAGATAGATTGATAGAATGCTCAGGAAAGAGAGATGCCATTAAAAACGAATGATCTAGAACTCTCAAAATAGGAATCTTTATTCTTGAGTTATCCGGAATACTAATGTTTGGAATATTCCAATACAGGTCACGAAAGTGCCTAATTGCATTGCATATGGTACTCATATAACGGCTGTATTATAACTTTATCGTAAAGAAATCAGAGATAAACTCCAAACTCCTTCCCTTCCTGAAACCCCATTCCTCACCCCCCCCCCCCCTCAGGAAGCAATTCAAAGCAGAGAATGCGACATACCGGACAGTATTTCATTTCTATCAGCCTACAACTTCCCTGCTATTTGCTATAACATAGGTTTGTGCTGAATAATAATAATAACACTTGGTGGCGCCATAATACCCCATTTGATTCTCAAATCTGAGCACGCGACAGTGCGCTCAGATGGGGTCGCGGCGCCAGACAGAATAGTAATAACTTCGTGTTGTTACCTCGCTTGACCTTCTTTCACAAAACAAGCGTATCATTACTCATTAGTAGATCTGACATCATATCAGTATTAATCGTTCTACATCTAATGGTCAATTATATGAATACTGTTTCACTTTTTCACAACTGATCTCTCCCCGCCAGGTAGTTCCCATGTGCTAAATTCGAAGGTGTTGGAGGTCCAGGCTTCCCTAGCAGCACACTCCCACCGCTCAGTCCGCAAAGCTATTGCTGCAGGGGATGACATGAGGTAATGAGAGAGAGAGAGATGAGGTAATGAGAGAGAGAGAGATAGGAATGATAATTATAGGATGCTGACGTTCTGTAATGCTTAGTTTGCGATGTTAAATATTCTGAAATTTAAAATAGTTGTCTCGATCTAATTATATCTTAAAAAGGACGTTCTGTATCCTTCCTTAGCCCTCACACTGTCCAGTGGAACCTAGTTAACGTGCAGATCAGTGTGTATATTTGACAGCCAACTGTAGCAATATCTCTCTAGAGAGAGAGAGAGAGAGAGAATAGAGAGAGAGAGAGAGAGAGAGAGAGAGAGAGAGAGAGAGATAGAAGAGAGAGAGAGAGAGGAGAGAGAGAGAGAGAAGAGAGAGAGAGAGAGAGAGAGAGGAGAGAGAGAGAGGAGCGAGAGCGAGAGAGAGATCGAGCTCGCTAGTATCTTCTCGCGAGCATCCTTCTCTCTAGAGCGACGAGCTGAGAAGCGCGCATCGCTCGCTCTATCTCAGCTATCGCTCTCTATCGATCGCTCTCTCCTCTTCTCTCTCTCTCTCTCTCTCTCTCTCTCTCTCTCTATCTCTCTCTCTATCTCCTCTCTCTCACTCTCACTCACTCTGCGTCTAAGTGCGTTCCTGTATGATCGCAGGTTAACAAGATTGCACTCTCTCATCTGTAGTGTCAAGTTTATCGTGTCACGTGACTAAATCCTTGAAATCTGATTGGTTGGCAGCCTGTCACGTGTTCGGCAATACTGCCCTGTGATTGGCTGGACAGTGTAGGGGGTGTTGTACGGCGATTAGTTGTAACATGTTCACGAACATCTTACTGCACGATCATATCTTAGTTGGATACTATAGTGCGAGATATCTGCTGAGATAGATCTACTACAAGATGTTGTGAGAGAAAGGTTGAAACTGTGACAGATAAGAATGAAGGGGTAGTTGGTTAGAATTTGAGAGTTTACTTAACACAACTCTCTCTGGGTTACAAGTCTTTAGAATGGTAGTGTCGCCAGAGAGACTATAATATCTTACAGAGAGACTCGTACTGGATATAATATGCTAATTAGTCAGCTCATTAGGCTACTTTCTCCTCTCTCAGCTAGCCACACTTTCTATTTATCCACCCTTCTTCTAACGATCAGTGAAGTTGGTAAGAATAGAGCACATATTGGTGGTATAATCATCTATCCAGTCTCCAGGAACATCAGGAATTGTTAGATGCAGAACATATCTGTTTAAAAGTTTAATCGGTCGTCTATTTTATACATACATCATAAATTCATTGATCCAAGCCGCGAAGGAGAGACTGATATGTTGGGAGTAGGAGAAATAAGTACAGTATCCGCATTCAACTAGATGTAAGAGGGGCGGTACTTTGTTTGTAAGTTGAGAACTACCTGCTTCCCGAGGTATAAGTGCTTGTAAAATCACCTCGATACAATTCAATTTGATATTGGAAGTATGAAAAGTACAGGTCGATCAAGATAAATCCAATTATCAACTCGTTATGATCTCTGTTTCTTCTGTAACCAATATAGTAACGTGAATAGTAACCAGTAGTAACCAATGGTAACCGAGTGGCCGAATCGTAACATTAATAGTAACCCTTTCATACCACCAGGTTGCCAAGATGCTAGGACAGAATGAGGCTGGGGTCCTACTACCTGTGCTAAACGGGCTACTCATGGACTCCTCACCCTGTGTCATGCAGGCCCTGTCTAGAAACATAACCACAACCCTTTACAACTGTACCCCTAGTCCGCCAAGGGTAGGTTTATTAATGGCTTTGAGTGTTATTTTGCTGTGGGTATCACCATTCAACCCCCCCCCCCCCATTTATATTAGCATCGAAGTTCGATGATCGAACTAGACCTCTGAGTTTCAACCCTCTCTGTAGTCTGTAAAACCATTATATTCCAGACCAAACCCTAGCCTGTCTGATTCAAACCCGTAAGACACACTTTCTACTCCCCACTATAACACCCCTAACACCTCCTCCCCACCCCAGAACACACTCCCTATTGTGGGTCTACCCAGTATGATACCTGCCCTGCTACACCCCTAACACCCCCCCTTCTCCCCACCCCAGAACACAGTAACACCCCTAACACCCTTCTCCCCACCCCAGAACACAGTAACACCCCTAACACCCTTCTCCCCACCTCAGAACACACTCCCTATTGTGGGTCTACCGAGTATGATACCTGCCCTGCTACACCCCTAACACACCCCCTTCTCCACACCCCAGAACACAGTAACACCCCTAACACCCTTCTCCCCACCTCAGAACACACTCCCTATTGTGGGTCTACCGAGTATGATACCTGCCCTGCTACACCCCTAACACACCCCCTTCTCCACACCCCAGAACACAGTAACACCCCTAACACCCTTCTCCCCACCTCAGAACACACTCCCTATTGTGGGTCTACCCAGTATGATCCCTGCCCTGCTACACCCCTAACACACCCCCTTCTCCACACCCCAGAACACAGTAACACCCCTAACACCCTTCTCCCCACCTCAGAACACACTCCCTATTGTGGGTCTACCGAGTATGATACCTGCCCTGCTACACCCCTAACACACCCCCTTCTCCACACCCCAGAACACAGTAACACCCCTAACACCCTTCTCCCCACCTCAGAACACACTCCCTATTGTGGGTCTACCGAGTATGATACCTGCCCTGCTACACCCCTAACACACCCCCTTCTCCACACCCCAGAACACAGTAACACCCCTAACACCCTTCTCCCCACCTCAGAACACAGTAACACCCCTAACACACCCCTCTACAGACCACAGTGACACCCCTAACACACCCTTCCTCCCCACCCCAGAACACAGTAACACCCCTAACACACCCTTCTCCCCACCCCAGAACACAGTAACACCCCTAACACCTCCTCCCCACCCCAGAACACACTCCCTATTGTGGGTCTACCGAGTATGATCCCTGCCCTGCTACACCCCTAACACACCCCCTTCTCCACACCCAAGAACACAACTTAACACCCCTAACACACCCTCCTCCCCACCCCAGAACACAGTAACACCCCTAACACACCCTCCTCCCCACCCCAGAACACACTCCCTATTGTGGGTCTCCCCAGTATGATCCCTGCCCTGCTACACCTAGAACACGGAATATCAGCCACACGTGATTGGAGAAGTCACGTGTCAATCGTAACGGCATGGTCAGAGCTAACCGGAATACTTACACCGGAACAGATAACGGCTAACTTTACACCTCGGTTACTGAAGATTCTCGCCAACAATGTAAGATATATGGGTAACAGTTGGGTATGATATCCCCTCTTTTCTCCTTTATGCAGTCCTTTATGCAGTCCTTTATGCAGTCCTTTATGCAGTCCTCTCTCACTATATCGCGCTCGCTACGTCAAGTTAGGGGAGAATGAGGACCTTGTACCCAAGGGTAACAGATTGTGGAGCTTGTGTGAGCTCTATCAGGCCAATGCTCTGACAGTGTGAGCTCGATATAGTGTGTGGGAGGTTCTTTTTTTAATTTGTCGTCCCCTCTGATCTTTGGTACCCTAGTAACACATGATAGCCCTTGCTGTATACGAATTAGAACACTGGGAAAAACTGGGAATTCTTCCAACTTACTAAAAGTATTTTTGTACCCCGTTCAATAAACAACAAACATGGACAGTGCTACAGCAGTTTTTATACCATCTTCACTGCTAACTGTTCACTGGTCAATGTTCACTGCCGTTCACTGTTTATGTTTGTTTGTTCAAATAAAAGGGTCTTTCTAATCTTCTTACATATTCTCAGGTTATATGTCCGATAAAGGAGGCTGTTCTGTTGACGCTTACTAAATATATATTCAACTCAAAATATCTCAGCTCACGATTGGACCTTGTCAACCAAATTAATAAGTGTAAGTATTATATTAATAAATATTTGGTCACTATACTGGGCTAAATGTGACAGATTTCAGGTTCTGTACCTAACTTCTATTCTGCTTCACCGTGTGTGCCCGTGGTTTTGTTTTTCCTGTAGAAAACATGACATGTATTACAGTTTCAATTGGTATTCATTCCTCAATCCTCTCCTGCAGTTAGCTGTGTAGAAATCTCGCGTTTTACATGTGCAATTTTTGTGTGTGTATCAATTTCATGCTTATTCGTGACATGATCTTTCATGCATGAATTATCTTTTTTATCTTTCTATCTTGCTCTCTTTTTCTCTCTGTACTTTCTAAATGTGATCCCACAACGGTTATGCACACCACTTTCAACCTCACAGTACTGCAGAAGGATTTCCCTACGTCCTCTTTCCTAACTCACTCTCCTTTTTTCATTCTCTGTTCCTACAAGTTTTCTCCTAGATCCTCTCTCTAGAACTCTTTCCTCTCTCTCCACATCTCTTTCGAGCATTGTCCAATGTCGTCCCTCGGCCTCCCTTCCTCGAGCATGCTGCGGTTTTGACGCGATGGCCAGCTATTTTACACATTTTTTATGTGCAAATCACGTGTGCTAAATGCATACATATAAATTATGTTCTGCGGATCAAGTATGGTGTGGGAAACTATGTTTTTAACATGTGAAGTGCTGGCAGTCATGTGTGCAACAAGTAAAAAGACATTTTAGGATATAGTAAGACACGATTTTAGGACACTGAAGAATTTCAACTGCTCACATAAAAAAGTGTCCTTCTGGAGTACTAAATTGTCTGTTTCACTGTTTCAGGTTTAGCGAGATCTAAAAAGTTTCAGCAAAGGTTGCTTTATGTGAATTTCTGCTTTCTGGTGTTAGATCGGTTTAGTAGGAGATTTTTTAAAGAACACTGCTTTACTCCAGCTCTACTCCTTATCAGTGTGAGTTATGTTCCTAACTATATACCTAGCTAGCTACCCCGTACGGTACACACTGCACTAATCTACAGTCCACTTGTCGAGTGCATGCACAGGTGCAATAATTGTATGAGCTTTCCATCCCCCTCTTATATTAGTGGGTAGGGGGGGGGTTAGTTAAAAATATTCTATCAGCAGGTGCTTTCTGAACAGCTGTACTACCTCACTGTACACTCAATAGGGGCAAGAGACCTACATGTTTCCCTCCCCACCGACCCTCTCTCTCACCCTATAATTGTAAAGGAGGGTTAGAACATAACAACTTTTCCCCAGGACCCAGTGCCAGCAGTACGAGTTCGCAGTTGCCGGCTCTTATCCCATCTCAAACTACAACTCAGAATGCCATCAGATCGACCGATGCTGCAGCAGCTGGAGGCAAGCTCTCGGAGGTGTCTCATGAGTGAGCGAGACAAGGCCGTTATGAGTCACATACAGGAGGTAACATTGAGACAGAGTTGATGAAACTTGATGAACTTGAGGTCGTGTGTTTTGAGTTCCGATTAAATGTGTGCCCTCTGGTCGGCATAACACAGAGAAATATCCTAAATAGCTTCGTCAATAAATGTCAATCTACCATTCACCAATCTCCCCTTTGTCAGGCGGTGATAGAGCTTGACCAGACAGATGTAAAGCTTGACTCGGTAAGTAAAATCACTCGTCCCTTTAAAATGTTGACTTGCTGGAACGCGCGGACCGTGTTGGAGTATACAGCGCGCCCGTCAGCAGCCTCTGCGACATAAATTTGGCGGCTATTCCACATGCGCGGCGTCAATTCACGTTTCCTGGAATTAGCCCACCGCCGCGCAGTTCCTCATTTCCATTCCACCTCAGGAACGGGACCCAGAAGATAAAAAGAGGGAAGAACTTCAAAACCAATTTATTGTGAAGGTGGGTTCAACATTAAAAAACCAAGTTACAATTACTCATATCATTTTGCCTAACAAATATATCATATTTCAAAACACATAATTCCTTAGCTTCAGTTTTAAGTTCCGGTTCCTTTTACACATTTATTTAACACATCTCTTCCAGTTTCTTAATAATCACAACGGCATCTTTCCACTCCCTAACACCACACTTCACCTCTCTTTCTCTCAACTTTTTACATAGACAAAACCCAAATCGGGGAAAGGCAGTGTCTCTCTCACACAGACTGAGCACAGGGCACAAATCGTTAGAGCCATCACCGGTATAGAATCGAGGGGAAGAGGTTGGGTGGAGGGAGAGAATTTCTGTTTTGCACATGTTTGCTGGACATTTCGGACAAGAGTGGGAGTCTGTGTATCTGAAGATGGTGGGTGTGTTAGATCAAGGCTTGGTCATAAAAAAACAGGGCGCAAATGTGAGAAGAAGCCCTAAAATTTCAGCTCTGGTCTCCAGAGGTACGAGGGGTGAGGGGTGGGTTAGGGCCTAGAGGTAAGGAGGGTTGGGGTTGAGTCGCTTGACACTGTGTCCGTGCTCCGCATAAGAAAGTATGAACAATTCAAGATTAGGGGTAGTGGAGGGGGACCAGGTACCTGGTGATATGAAGTTTCCCATCCCTCCACTCAGCAGGGTTAGTATGAACATTGTCTACCAGATCATCTAGTTTGTAGTGTCTCAATAACACCTCTATAAACCATGTGTTGGCGTCTGATGCAACCACTACCTACTGAGGTAGAGAAGTAAGAGTAAAGGGAATGGTTATACTGGCGTCAGGTAACAGGATCCAGCTTTATAACTGTACCCTAGCACAAGGGGCGAGGATTAATAAACAAGCAATGGTTATGAAGTAGAGATTGACTAACCTTGTATTTGTGCCGGTGTTGCCGTATATGATGAAACACTTTGTCCATCCCTGGAGCCAAGGGCATCTTGGTAAGGCATTTCTCCATAGTAGCAGGTGTTACACCCTGAACCCTGCAAACCTCAAACACTTCTGCCATGTGATCTGTCCAACACTGCCCCTTTCTGAGTGGAGAGAGGGATTAGGGAGGGGAGGGGGTTGTGATCTGTCCAACACTGACCCTTTCTGAGCGGAGAGAGGGATTAGGGAGGGAGGGGGTTGTGATCTGTCCAACACTGCCCCTTTCTGAGCGGAGAGAGGGATTAGGGAGGGGAGGGGGTTGTGATCTGTCCAACACTGCCCCTTTCTGAGCGGAGAGAGGGATTAGGGAGGGAGGGGGTTGTGATCTGTCCAACACTGTCCCTTTCTGGGCGGAGAGAGGGATTAGGGAGGGAGGGGGGTGTGATCTGTCCAACACTGCCCCTTTCTGAGCGGAGAGAGGGATTAGGGAGGGAGGGGGTTGTAATCTGTCCAACACTGCCCCTTTCTGGGCGGAGAGAGGGATTAGGGAGGGAGGGGGTTGTGATCTGTCCAACACTGCCCCTTTCTGAGCGGAGAGAGGGATTAGGGAGGGAGGGGGTTGTGATCTGTCCAACACTGCCCCTTTCTGGACCGGGAGAATCAGTGGTTAGGGGGGGGGGGGTTGGAGGCTGCTACAGGTAGATATTTGTACGATCGGGGCACGATCAAAACCTCTTCTGGGGGCAGGGGGCTAAGGGAAGGGGGCTAAGGGAAGGGGTTGATCCCATTTTACCTCCAAGAGGGGACGGTCCCCGCAGCAAGAACCTCCTCTATCTTCACATCTGTATTTCCATGCACTATCGTAGCATCAAAATCAAAAACTAACAACATCCTTTCATCACTGCTCCTGAAAGATCAATCTGTTAGTTTTATTAACTTTGTTATACTTAGGCCGATGTTGGCCGCCACCCCCTGTTTCATTGTTATGTTCTAACTCTCCTTTTATTTACGGGACGTGGTGAAACAGGGTCGAGCAAGGCAACTGTTTTATTATCTAATTGTGGTATTTTTCAGGAAGTCGATCTAATGAAAGGTCGGTCCAGTTTGCCAGAGATTGCATCTTTGGATCTAAAAGATCGGCGGAGGAAAGGATCAATTTCACACATTGAAACGGATCACAAAGGTACCAATAAAATGCGTGATTCTAAACTATGATTCTAAATTATGATTCTAAAAATGGAGCTGGCTCCGAATAAAAAACCCTTGCCCCTTTCCTCCGAAACATCTCCTCCTAAACATCTCCTCTATCCAGAGCCTGTAATGACGGGTCGACAGAGACGGAAAATGTCCCAAGCAGTTATGACAGCTCGGCGGAATTTACCCGGAAGTGCTCCCCCAAGCTCACGCCGCGCTTCTATGCCGCCTACAAAGTAAGTTATATTGCAGGGGGTGACAAGTAACATTTTGTAACATGTAACGCGAACGTGTACTATGTATTGTCACTAGCTAGATGGGTACCGTACAGGTGATTAAAGAATTAGTTTCTAGCTCTATTAGAGGACAGGTGCTAGATAATTTGACAATGAAATCGTTGAAAATTAGTAACTAATACCCCCTCTATATATTTTCAGTCAACTCGCAGATGTCGTCACGAAGGCCAGAGCATCAACAGTCAAATTAAAAGCCAAGAAATGACATCAGCTGTGAAACGTGACCCAGTCGTCATGTGATCTACTTCGCCGGTTACCAATTTGTTTGTCTGTGTGTGTGTGTATCAGAAGAAAAGGACTTTGAGAGAAAGACGCTCTGTTTTCTGTTGTTAACCCCCAAAATTCACCCCCTCACACAGTCTGCGTGTGTAAATCAGTCTTGCCCCAATGCGTTTTTGTGTATAATATTACAAGTCAATGTTTTACACACCCCGTACATAACGCTGTTTGAATTGTTTATCTTGGTAAAATTGCCCGGGTCAACCTCTTGCTTGTCAGGAGAAGGGAAGCTTCTCTCGTTCATTCTAAAATAACGGGTGACCCGGGCAATTATGAGTTAGAGACTGGCGGCAGAAAACGATTTGGGTAATGGAACATTTGAGCCTTGAGGATAATGTTTGTTGCATTTCCGTGTCTGTGTGTTGTCATGGTTACTGTACGGACAGAGAAGTTATGAGCCTATCTGAGAAAGAGAGATATCAGAGAGAGAGTTAGATAGGTAGATAGAGAAAAAGAGGGATTGTACAGAGAAAGAAAGAGACAGAGCTCTGCGGTCAGAAAACAAAGCTCCTTTACGCTCGTTTTGTTGTAATTTGTATGCGTATTTAGTTATCTCTCTCTCAGAATCTCCCTGAGCAACCGAACCTAATTTATCCTATAGTAGAGGAGAGTTTAGGATTAGTCTCGGTCTCATTATACTGTACCGTCTCCTTCTATTGTACCTATAATCTGTATAGAAATAGCCTACTGCATGGTGTAGCCCACACCTAGGATTGGACGACATGTCATGCTGTATTGGCAGCAAATCTGAGAGAGAGAACTATTCTCAGGGAGCAATTGAGAAGTTAACTCATTAGATAAGTTACGCTTCAATCGGATTAAATCTGCAAGATCTCCCCAATTCTATCTCTCTTTACTCCCCCTCTCTCTCTCTACTGATTCTCTCTCCTTATAAGGAGAGTACTTCTCAATCTCTCTCTCTATATGACCCTTCTTCTTATTTCTCTGCTTTTTGAGCTTCCTCTGCGTATGCTTGTCATTACAAGGCACAGTATCTCTGAGCGTAGGAGAAGAGTTAGAAGGAAGAGAGTGAGAGAGTTGGTTGGTTGGTTGGTTTGAAATATAAATTAGGACTCATCGAACAAGCAGAGTATCACACACAAATAAAACATATAGAGTTCGATAGTCCAGCCCCATGCGAGGGACACACAACACACAGAAAAGTAAACACGCAAACAATATTAGTGTCCCACAGGCTTGTAGGGCGGGTGGTGTTCCGATATAGCAGGAGGAGGATCCCTAGGAATGAAGTGGAGGATTGGAAGGGAAATCTGAAATTGCTGAAAATATATCTAGAAGAGGATATGTTACGGGTTAGGTGTTACGTGTTAGGTGTTACGGTTAGGTGTTACGTTATAAACTATAATTATAATAAAATCATGGTAAAGAGATAACAAAGTTGACCATATAGAAAACGAAGGTAGACAGATAGAAAGAACCAACGAAAATTGGATGAAACATTTTTCTATGGAAAATGGACTTACGAACCATACACTCAGCCTCAAAATGGACTTACAGACCATACACTCAGCCTCAAAAGCTAAAAATCGAAAGAAGACGAGAAATTGTATGGAGAAAACAGTCAGAAAACTGAAAAGAGACCGTGGTCACTGGATCCAAGTACAAGTCACTGGAATTCAAGTATATATGTCTTTGAAAAGTTAATAATCTTGAGCAAGGTTCATCTTAAATAATTGTCGAGTATGTTTACTCTCGTAAGAGTGATTCCGTAGAATGTTAATCTGTTTCAAGCGGAAGGTTTCATCTTTTAGTGAATGGGTTCTGTAGAGTGAGAGTGAGAGAGAGAGAGAGAGAGAGAGAGAGAGAGAGAGAGAGAGAGATAGAGAGAGAGAGAGAGAGAGAGATAGAAAGAGAGAGATAGTGAGAAAAAGGGAGAGAAAGATAGAAAGATAGAGAGAAGGGGGATAGGCGTGCATGCTTGTTCGAACTCGATCACATGTCCCTCACGTGTTACTCATCTCTATAGAGATGCTACACTACATCTCTTCTTTCTAGTCTTCGTTTTTCAAAGATTGTTATGTCCCATACACTCTCACGTCACCAATTCTTGGTTCTTTCAGTGTTGATACACTTCAGACTTTACAGCTTTTCGTACATGTTCTTCATTTCACCCTTCCTGTCGTTCCCTATATCATCCTTAGCTTGTAACCATAGTAACAGAATATATTACAACTAGCACTCATATTATATATTCTCTTTCTCCCTCTCATAGCCAGATAACTTATTTCTGATATTTGAGCTCCCCGTCGATTGCCATAGCAACCCCCATCTTCCCTGTATGCGGGACGCTAATGCACTTGTTCGATTCTCGCTCTCTCCAGATCTCAGAAGGGTATCGTAGAAGATTTTACCAGTCATCCATGAGGGTGCCCTGTCTCCCTTGGTATTTGATGGTCTTGAAGGGCAGCTCTTGCTAGCTGTTCCCTCTAACCCGAGGTTTCATTTTTGTTCATGCTCCCTCTAAAGTATTTTCATGCTCAGAGCATGACCCCTGTTTGAAATGCTCTACCGGCAGCGAGTCTCTCGCTGATACACAAATCAAATTATTCTCGAAAGATCAGTTGCGAGCCGGCTTGGAATAATTATTACTTCAATTTGTTTGTTGCTAGGCGCTCGAGCTTGTACCACCTTTTTATAAAACCATTCCTTTGATACTAATCATAAAACCACCCTTGCTATTTTACAACTCCTTATCTAGCCTGGTAAGATGCATAAGAACTACCAGCCGGTGAAGCCCGCCACCAACAAACTCCTGAAGAAGAGATGGGATGGGGCAGCGCACGACATGCATAGGAAAAAGGTGGCTAACGCCAAGTCTGTTGTCGATACTGGTTCACCGCATACCTACGCTCACCTTCAGTCGAAACTCAAGAAACTACAGGTAGGAGTCGAGTCCCAAACTTTAATTTCTCTAACATTTTGGACCTATAGCAGTAGCACTCTACCTTTAGTCCTTATCCAGTGACTCCTGCTTAAATACCTTCCTTTCGTCAGCTTGATGAAGAGAGGCATGCTGTGATTGATAGGGATAACAGGCACTTGCTGGAGAGAATGTCTGAGATTATGAGAACTCGAGGCCGAGTGGACAACTGGAATGGTTACGAGCCAAAAAGGTAATTACGGGGATAAATCCTGTTTAGGACTGGGAAGATAACTGGGAAGATAACCAAGCAATATTTCTGTTCCCCTTTGTATTTGTAATTCCCTGCCTTGCTCTATACAGTTTGAACAAAGCGAAGAGAACCCGAGAGTTGATAAGAGTGACGCTGGAAAACCAGAAGATATTGGCGAGGATACAGGCGAAACAACCACAATACAGCGTCAAGAAATGGGTATGTTCTGCCAGTACAATGTTCCAGGATTCATTGACCACTTGGGACTTAGTAGAGAAATTTTGAATAATTCACTAATGCCCCGCTCATCCAGGAAGACGATTGGGTAGATACTAAGAAGTATATGGGAAGCATAAGGAGATACAGTGACGACTGGTACCAGCAGATGCAGGAGGAAAAAAGGCGATCCAGGCAGAACTCAAGGGGAACCAGGGTAAGTGTGGTTGCCATGGAAACACGCACTCTTTTAATGTGGAGAGGGACGTTAGAGAGCTTTATATAGAGCATGCATTTATAAACTGTGAGGCCCAAATATATCCCTTTCTCAACCAGGCATCAACCCGACAGAGGACCACCGTGACACGGGAAGCAACAGAGGTAAGTCCATAAAGCCATAGCAATTAACATTGCATGTTGTATGCGCCATTGAAAACACACCACACATCCCTCCCCATCTGCAGTATGAATCGGACAGTGACCATGAAGAGGAGGAGCCCACAAGCGCGTCTGGGGTAAAACTTCCACCGTTGGAACAGGGCCGAGCCTTTGTTCAGGGGCAAGATGAGGAGAGCGAGGAGAGTGAGGAAAGTTATGGAGAGGATGATTTCGAGGGGTCTGAGGATGAGGAGGCTGCTTCTTCTAGAGAGGCATCACCAGCTGAAAGGTCCCCCAGCCCTGCAAAGGAGAAATCACCGAGCCCCACAAAGGAGAAGTCACCGAGCCCGGTAAAACAAAAGACTCCCACACCCAGCCCTGCCAAAGAAAAGTCCCCGACGCCGAAACTTAAGTCACCAAGCCCAGAACCAAAGGAGAAAACACCAACACCAAGTCCAAAAGGAAAGACCCCCACTCCCACTCCGAAGTTGAAATCACCTACCCCTACACCTGTGCTGGATAAGATTCCTACTCCATCCCAAAAACAGAAGACCCCAACACCCTCTCCGAAACTAAGGTCACCAACTCCAAAACTGAAATCTACAACACCAGGTCCATCTCCCGTACCTAGACAGAAGACAGCTTCTCCCAAGATAGTCGCCGCCTCTTCAACTCCCGCCGCCCCTACTCCAGCGGAAAAAGCAGCAACTCCCGCTGCCCCTACTCAAGCGGAAAAAGCAGCAACTCCCGCCGCTCCTACTCCAGCAGAAAAAGCAGCAACTCCCGCCGCCCCTACTCCAGCGGAAAAAGCAGCAACTCCCGCCGCCCCTACTCCAGCGGAAAAGGCGGCAACTCCCGGAGCCCCTACTCCAGCGGAAAAAGCAGCAACTCCCGCCGCCCCTACTCCAGCGGAAAAAGCAGCAACTCCAGCCGCCCCTACTCCAGTAGCTAAGACAGCAACTCCCGCCGCCCCTACTCCTGCAGAAAAAGCAGCAACTCCCGCCGCCCCTACTCCAGCGGAAAAGGCAGCAACTCCCGCCGCCCCTACTCCAGTAGCTAAGGCAGCAACTCCCGCCGCCCCAACTCCAGCGGAAAAGGCAGCAACTCCCGCCGCCCCTACTCCAGCGGAAAAAGCAGCAACTCCCGCCGCCCCTACTCCAGCGGAAAAGGCGGCAACTCCCGGAGCCCCTACTCCAGCGGAAA
This sequence comes from Hormiphora californensis, assembly GCA_020137815.1. Lineage (NCBI taxonomy): Eukaryota > Metazoa > Ctenophora > Tentaculata > Cydippida > Pleurobrachiidae > Hormiphora > Hormiphora californensis. The sequence goes on along the minus strand of CM035355.1, from coordinate 6,327,187 downwards.
AAGCAGCAACTCCCGCCGCCCCTACTCCAGCGGAAAAGGCGGCAACTCCCGGAGCCCCTACTCCAGCGGAAAAAGCAGCAACTCCCGCCGCCCCTACTCCAGCGGAAAAAGCAGCAACTCCAGCCGCCCCTACTCCAGTAGCTAAGACAGCAACTCCCGCCGCCCCTACTCCTGCAGAAAAAGCAGCAACTCCCGCCGCCCCTACTCCAGCGGAAAAGGCAGCAACTCCCGCTGCCCCTACTCCAGTAGCTAAGGCAGCAACTCCCGCCGCCCCAACTCCAGCGGAAAAGGCAGCAACTCCCGCCGCCCCTACTCCCGCGGAAAAAGCAGCAACTCCAGCCGCCCCTACTCCAGCGGAAAAGGCTGCAACTCCCGCCGCCCCTACTCCAGTAGCTAAGGCAGCGACTCCCGCCGCCCCTACTCCAGCGGAAAAGGTAGCAACTCCCGCCGCCCCTACTCCAGCAGAAAAAGCAGTAACTCCCGCCGCCCCTACTCCAGCAGAAAAAGCAGCAACTCCCGCCGCTCCTACGCCGGTAGCAAAGCCAGCAACTCCCGCCGCCCCTACTCCAGCGGAAAAGGCGGCAACTCCCGCCGCTCCTACTCCAGCAGAAAAAGCAGCAACTCCCGCCGCCCCTACTCCGGTAGCCAAGCCAGCAACTCCCGCAGCCCCTACTTCAGCGGAAAAGGCAGCAACTCCCGCCGCTCCTACTCCAGCTGAAAAGGCAGCAACTCCCGCCGCCCCTACTCCTGCGGAAAAAGCACAAACTCCCGCCGCCCCTACTCCAGCTGAAAAGGCAGCAACTCCCGCCGCCCCTACCCCGATAGCCAAGCCAGCAACTCCCGCTGCCCCTACTCCAGCAGAAAAAGCAGCAACTCCCGCCGCCCCTACTCCAGCGGAAAAAGCAGCAACTCCCGCCGCACCTACTCCAGCGGAAAAAGCAGCAACTCCCGCCGCCCCTACTCCGGTAGCTAAGACAGCAACTCCCGCCGCCCCTACTCCTGCAGAAAAAGCAGCAACTCCCGCCGCTCCTACTCCAGCGGAAAAAGCAGCAACTCCCGCCGCCCCTACTCCGGTAGCCAAGCCAGCAACTCCCGCCGCCCCTACTCCTGCGGAAAAGGCAGCAACTCCCGCCGCCCCTACTCCTGCAGAAAAAGCAGCAACTCCCGCCGCCCCTACTCCTGCAGAAAAAGCAGCAACTCCCGCCGCCCCTACTCCAGCGGAAAAGGCAGCAACTCCCGCCACCCCTACTCCAGTAGCAAAGCCGGCAACTCCCGCCGCACCTACTCCGGTAGCAAAGCCAGCAACTCCCGCCGCCCCTACTCCAGCGGAAAAAGCAGCAACTCCCGCCGCCCCTACTCCAGCGGAAAAGGCAGCAACTCCCGCCGCCCCTACTCCAGCGGAAAAGGTAGCAACTCCCGCCGCCCCTACTCCGGTAGCAAAGCCGGCAACTCCCGCCGCACCTACTCCTGCGGAAAAGGCAGCAACTCCCGCCGCCCCTACCCCGGTAGCCAAGCCAGCAACTCCCGCCGCCCCTACTCCCTCCCAATGAAAGTGAAAGTTAGAGGAAAAGATAGAGGGCAAGTCTCAGACGTGTTTGTGAGGCATCCCGTTCTTTTCTTGTAAGAACAACACCTCCCCTCTCTCTCTCTTCAGCATTCTTTAGGACCTGCGGAGCCCCCCTTCTTGCATCACATTAGGGCACGTACAGCCCTAGCATGGGTGTCAACACCATTTAGTTTAGCTCTTTAACAGCCCTGATTTTGATGTTCCTTCAGAAAATATTCTAACACCCTTTTTCCCATTTTCAGCCGTCACAGTCCAGGGCAGGAGATGATATTGAGACGGAAGTAAGCAAGACTGATCAAGAGACTTCTGTGGCTGCGACAGAACAATAGACAATCTTAAGATATATAATTGAGGAGGTGTTTCCGGAGAACTGAATACGTGTTTGTGTAGTGTGATAATATCTAGGTAGTTTATCAGAGGAATGCGTCAGAAGATGTTTTGTTTTGGGATTTTCCCATTCTTTTGAACGGACCGTTTTACAAAAATTGTCGTTCAGTTTAAGACAGAAATAATTACTATCACATTACCAATTTGAACCCCCATTAGAAACGGGACCAGGCTAGATGGATGATTGGACCCGACCTCCTTTCCCTGCCTGGCCCTCTCTCTCTCTCTCTCTCTCTCTCTCTCTCGCTATCTATGTAGAGCTCTACATCTTCCCACTGCCCACGTTCTAACTACCCACGTGCTTTACTGAAAAGAGAGAGAGAGAGAGAGAGAGAGAGAGGGCGAGACAGAGAGATAGAGGGCTATGCCGATGATCAATGGTCATTACTACTTGTTTCTTGAACACGGCAAATGAATTCACTCGGACAGAGTTAGAGAGAGGGCGGCCCATTACGCCTCCTCCCCAGGTTGAGGTAACGACTGCCTCCTCCCCTCGCTAACCATTGGTTAGTAACCAAGCACCGTGTTGGAGAGCTTACGTCTGTTAAACTGTTACCGCAGATCACCGTTTTGCCTCTTCCACAAGCCCTCTCTGCTCTCTCTCTGTCCAAAACAGAGCAGTACTCAGTTCTCCGTTTGAGTTTTGCAATTCGAGTTCTCGGATAAGTAGGTAGCCCGTTATAGAATTAATAGGTGATACTTAGTTTCCAATTTTGGTCAGCCCCCCCCTCCCTGGAGAAAAATTATTCAGCCATCCCTGGAGAGAAAAAGCTCTCTGATTTCGCTCTCCAATATAGTTCAATCCTGCTCTGTTTGTGATCGGGTCTCTCATTTCCATTCTGGGCTCCTAGTAGTTTGCCGTGAGCAAATTTGCATTAGATGTAGTTAGATAGGAGGTAGAAAAAGAGTTATCTCTGATCTCTGTATTTCTCTGATCTCTGTATATATCTCCCTCCATATATCTATCTTCCTCTCCATCTCACTCTCTCTCAGATCTCTTTGGTACCTACTACCTGCCATGGCCCGGGGCCCCATTAATATTTATTGAAGACAAAGAGTTCTGAAGACAAAGAGTTATGCTCAGCATTTAAATGCTTTTCTTTCTCCTCGTTCTGTATAACTGAACTCTTTATTTATAATGCTGTCTTCTCTCTTGTACCGCGAGCAGTCAATTGAAATGCTATCGACATCACGTGTTACCGCAACACGCTCTCTCCCTGTATTTCTATGGTAGGGTGTGCTAGTCGTTTGTGCGGGTAACTGAAGACGCACACGGAATAGCCTTAGATGGGCTAGCCTTGCATGCTCCGAAAAAATCTATCTTCCTCTCCATCTCACTCACTCTCTCTCAGATCTCTTTGGTACCTACTACCTGACCTGGCCCCATTAATATTTATTGAAATAGGAAAAGAGAGCTTTGTACAGAGCAAGGAGAAAGAAAAGCATTACCGCTTTACCCCTTTACTTATTTTACAGTTGAGTTGAATGTCTGTCTTTGAAGCGATGCGCTTCACATCAGTGTTTGTTCTGACTGTCTTGTACTGCACAGCTACTGCATCAACAGGTTGGTTTGACATACAATAGATAGCAACAGAATATTATGACGGCGTACTCTTGACGTAGTTAGAACGGACCGTGAAATGGGGTAGTGGGATCAGCGAAAATCAACTCCGCGAAAATACTCCATTTTGATCAAACCCGCGAAAATAAATTCCTTTGCAGTATGTAATCCCTTTTCTAGTTTCTTGAAAATATATATTGCGTTTCAGTGTGGACAGCTGTAGAGAGGGATGTACGAATTCCCTGGGACCTAGAAGAAACACCTGTCCAGATAAAAACTGACTCCTTACTAGGCAGCGGAGATGTGATCTATGTGAATATGTATGGTGCAGGTAACGTGCAGGTGACGTTCTCCTCCAAATATAAGTATAAGATACAAAACTGTAACTGGGAAAGTAACCTGCCAACACAGCCCGCGGAAGAGGATGATAAGATATGGACGTTTACCAAAACGGAAACCGCCCTTATCATCTCGTGTAATGGTGTCGAGTTGGTCAACTTCGTGTTTAATGCTGCATATGCTGCAACATGGTGTGGGGTATGGAGTGGTGATGTTGTGGATGAGATAGGTTTTAACAGTGGCGACACAGCATCTGATTTCTACCCATCACCCGGTATTTGACTTTGCATTTAATGAATCATTATTCCTGATTAGTAATACAATGGCTTGTATAATCATTTGATGATGACTCTGTAACGCTGTAATCCTATTTCCAGCACCTATAGAATGCCCTACCTTCACGATTGAGGGATCTACACAAGGAAGCTGGACTGCCTCACCACCAGGGACTAGCGTTGCCGTTGTTTGTGAGCGCAAGCATCTACTGATTGGGGGCGATGGTGAAATTACGTGCCAAGATGATGGAACTTGGAGTACCGATGTAGGAGACATTCGGTGCCAAGAACTGAGTAAGTAAAATGTGTAAGTAGGTGATTATTATAATAGACGGTGTAAGGGAGGGGGGGTAAAATGGGTATGACTAAACTGTGATGTGGCAACTGCAATGTCAAGTAAAAGTTGTTGGGGCACTTTTGCTAGGCAGCAGGATACCACTATCACCGTTTACCGTGTGTACGAATATCTTAAACTGTAAACTGATTAATCAACAGTTTAGTAAATAATTGGTAGTTTACAGTTAGATATATCCGTATACATACATATACACCGATCATCATTGTGCCATTGTTCCCGAATACACCAGCAGAAGATGCTAAACACCGTGGAGCTAGGTTGGATCATCTACAAACAGGTATTATGTAACCAGTAAGAATGGCCTGGATGTATTGAACATCGCAACAGATACCTACTAGGTACCAGGCCCCATCACCACTGGTCCACCGCCAGAGTGGGTGGGGAGTATCAATAAGCCTGACCATTATAACCAGTTTCTGATTTCAGAGTGGGTTTGACTTTGTTTTTACGACATTCCGGGGAACAAGGCGAATACTTCAGAAGGAGGCAGGGTGGTGGAGGTTGAACCTGGAAGTAAGACTGTGTCTTTGCGTGTTTTTGTGGCACTGGCAGTACTACCGAAGTTGCTATTAGTTGTTCTGACCGATTGTTGAGCATCAGAGACATGGAGACTGTAAAATGGACTACTACATGATGTCTCGTGGTACTAGTCTACTTAAGTTTTTTTAGAATTTACTAGAGAGAGAGAGAGAGAGAGAGAGAGAGTAGTGTGTAATTTACTATTGGTATTGTGTGTCTACTAGTGTGGGTTGTTTTTGGTCACCTGAGAACGTTTATATATGAGACCATCTTATATTTCTTTTGGGGGAGTACTGGAGATTTTCATTTTTGGTAGTTTATTGCTGTCACTGAAGATCCCTTACGGGTGAAACATTTGTTTGGCAAAATTTCTTGTTTGAATTTACTATTTTAAAGGGTTCTGAGTGTGTATATAGTCCTAGGCATTTGAGTCAAATACAGGAATTATTAGATAACCATGCGAGACCTTCACTAAAAGTATGCTATAGGTCCCTAGAATCACCAAAAAAAAGTTTACCACTTAAACTTCCCCAGAACATCTCTTAATTTGGCGTTAATTGGGTCTAATTGGCTAATAATGAATTCAAAATTCAAAATCGTCGTAGAAGGTCGTAATTGGTCGCAATCGTTCAGAAATATTATTCTAATCATCTTTAAATCATGATAGTGACCCAATTATGTAAAATTGGTGCCTTATTTGGCGTTAATTTGGTCAAATTGGGTCTAAATTGGGCAAAAATTCAAAATCGTTGTAGACGGTCGTGGTTGGTCGCAATCGTTCAGAAATATTATTCGTATCACCTTTAAAACATATTAGTGACTCAGCTCTGCCAAATTGGTGCGTAATTGGCCCTAATTGGGCCTAATTGGCTATAAGTTAAGCTTTTTTATGTTAAAACAAGAATTTCAATTTTCGCCCTGACTGGGGAAACAATTTGGAACATCAAAATTCCTTCACCAACGTGTCGTCAAGGGTCTTCTGGAACACCTCTGAGCTTTGTTACTTGCGGGTTGATGGGCAACATCCCAGTGGCAGGAAGATGATTGGTGCATCAGTATTCAAATTTAGCAACCTCAAAGTGCATCTTTCAGTTGTGGCCGAAGGCCACAATTTTGCAACCCATCGCGACGGCAGTGGGTCTGTGGGTCATTTTGGGGTATTTTTATTTCAGATATAGTCTTAAACAGTCATAAACGTGGTCTATGAACCATATTTAGCCTATAGGAAACCTGAAATTTAAGAAAAATTCGATTTGAAAAAATGATGCACTGATGCACTTAGATACGCCAAAATACTATGACCAAATTTGGCAAGTTTGGGGTATTTTTATTTCAGATATAGTCTTAAACAGTCATAAACGTGGTCTATGAACCATATTTAGCCTGTAGGAAACCTAAAATTTAAAGAAAAACTCGATTTGAAAAAAAGATGCACTGATGCACTTAGATACGCCAAAATACTATGACCAAATTTGGCAAGTTTGGGGTGTTTTTATTTCAGATATAGTCTTAAACAGTCATAAACGTGGTCTATGAACCATATTTAGCCTGTAGGAAACCTAAAATTTAAAGAAAAACTCGATTTGAAAAAAAGATGCACTGATGCACTTAGATACGCCAAAATACTATGACCAAATTTGGCAAGTTTGGGGTATTTTTATTTCAGATATAGTCTTAAACAGTCATAAACGTGGTCTATGAACCATATTTAGCCTGTAGGAAACCTAAAATTTAAAGAAAAACTCGATTTGAAAAAAAGATGCACTGATGCACTTAGATACGCCAAAATACTCGAGTATTTTGCCGTATCTAAATGTACGGTGCATCTTTTTGACAAAACACAAACTTAAAACGATTTTGACAAAAAAGCTACCACTAGACATGCCCCTGGACTATTTTTAGAGCTTCTGCTGATATTTTCTAAAAATTTTGGTTGATCAAGTGCAACCTCGATGTGCATCATGATGCATCATTTCTTTCTTTCTTCATCACAAGTGCATCAGTATAAAATACTCAAATACTCATCTTTCTGCCACTGGGGGCAACATGGTCATTTCCGGGTGTGTGTGCCACCTGTAACTTCAGGCAGAGCCCAATATTGGAAATAATTTTAGAATCGGAGTAGAGATTAAAATCAGGATATTAAAGTATGCATATCCGTGTTTCAGCTATTACAGTCGGACCCCGATTTACCGGGATGCTCGGGAGAAAGGGTTTTGACCGGCGAATCGGGGTGCCAGGAACCGACCGAATCAGGAAATACTGGTCCCTGATTGGCTGATAACCAGTCACGTGACCTAAATAACGAGTTCTGATTGGTTGTTTACTTGATTCGGTCGGTTCCTGCGGGGTGCCCGGTATATCGGGGCCCGGTAAATCGGGTTCCGACTGTATATGGCTTAAAAAGTTCATGCCCTACTAGATACCTTTTATCACTTGGTCACTAAAACAAATGTTAAAATACCCTGGGGCACGCCGTGCCCCCCCCCCCCCCCCGATGATCATTGCTATTCGAATGTTGGATATGAATAATTTAGCAATAGCAGGCACAGAGTTAATTATTATTGCCACGAGCAGTCAGACGGACAGATAGACAGGCAGACGGAAAGACAGACATGACAGACAGACATGACAGACAGACAGACAGATAGGCAGATCTCTCCCTCTCTATCCATCTAACTCTTCTTTGCCTCAGCTCGATATAACCATTATGAAAAACAAAGCCATTAGCTTTGGCACGCCGATGCTTGAGTAAGAGACACATAAAAGAATGGAGAGATAATCCAAGGCAAAGAATTATTAAAGCATTCCTTAAGCACCGACACGTCAGAGATGGCTAGTCACGGAGTGAGAGATATGGAGAGACTATAGAGAAAAAAGAGAGATAAAGATAAAGGGAGAGGGTCAACTCAAGCTCAACGATCGAGCATTATTATAATATTTATATCATACAACTTGAACAACTTTATATTTTCCCTGCCCAGATGATCGTTTTAGCACGTGTGCTCTGATTTTTAGACTAGTATGGGAGTTGGTAGCTAATATCGCTTTCTTCCCGGTGCATAATATTGATCCTTGTCAAGAGCCGTTCTTTTTTCTTCTAAATGCAGCATACAAACGAGAGTGTGTGTGAGAGAAAGAGAGTGAGAGAGAGGGAGTTTTGGACATCAGTAATCTCTGTTATAATTTGGAGATGTCGCGTCGAAGTGGTGGTCGTTCGTTAGGCGGTATCTAAGCGACAGTGCTCCTTCATAAAACACTTTATAGGCCCAAAGCTGTAAAGCTGTTGCTCACAGTTTTGGAACTTCCAGTGGAAGTTTCTTAATGTTTGGAATGAATTTTGACACGCCAGTCCCCATAGTTACCAATTCAGTTGCCATGGCAACCGTGTTATTAACGTTGAAAGGGGCGAAATTAAAGTGAGAGTGGACCGGATCAGAATAGGACAAGTTTGTTGTAGGTAGTAGAGAATAGCTCTCTGAACATTTTGCCTTTTTGCCGCTCTAAATCGACCCACCCATCAGTGAGATATTTTTGTTATGTTGGGAGAATTCCTGCTGGATCAGTATTTATCAAACAGGATAGAAACAATCCTTGTGTTTTACTAACACATATCAAAAAGCCCTTACTTGAGGCACACCCAATGGGTGAGCTAGTAATTAATATCATGCAGTTGAATATTTTACCAAAACATGAGTTGACTTCAACGCTAAATAGTGTGGAATAGTCGTTAGTAGAGACATGCCCAGAGGCATTTATGGGAGAAAATCAGCCGTTGTAGTAGTATCTATGGGTCTAAGTCATAAGAGTCCCCTTATTAATATCTGTCTCGGCCGGGCAATATTATTATAGTAGGGTCTAAGAGGTACCTATCTATAAAGATCTGAGTGATATCTAGCAGGGTCTAAGGAGTGTCTAGAACTATAATATGGGTATCTAGGATGCTCGGAGGGGTATCTAGAAGGGTCTCAACTCTTAAAGGGGCATCTTATGGGGTCTGAAGGGTACTTAGTAAAATCTCAGGGGCATCTTGTAGACTCTGAGGGGTATCTGGTGGGGTCTGAGTGGTTCCTAGTAGGGTTTTAGAGGTTTCTAGCTACATCTGAAAGGTATCTAGTAGGGCATGAGGCCATGAGGGGTATCAAGCAGGGCCTCAGGATCATTCACAGGTCTGATCTAAGCCACATAACATGTTCGGTCATAGTATGAACTTTTTAAGCCATATGGGCCAGCCATATAGTCTACCTCACTACATACTTTAGTATCCTGATTTTAATCTACATACTTTAGTATCCTGTATTTAATCTCTACTCTAATTCTAAAATTATTTACAATATTAGGCTCTGCCTGAAGTTACAGGTGGCACACACACCCGGAAAAGACCATGTTGCCCCTCAACCAGCAAGTAACAAAGCTCAGAGGTGTTCCAGAAGACCCTTGACGACACGTTGGTGAAGGAATTTTGATGTTCCAAATCGTTTCCCCAGTCAGGGCGAAAATTGAAATTCTTGTTTTAACATAAAAAAGCTTAACTTATAGCCAATTAGGCCCAATTAGGGCCAATTACGCACCAATTTGGCAGAGCTGAGTCACTAATATATTTTAAAGGTGATAAGAATAATATTTCTGAACGATTGCGACCAACCACGACCGTCTACAACGATTTTGAATTTTTGTCCAATTTAGACCCAATTTGACCAAATTAACGCCAAATAAGGCACCAATTTTACATAATTGGGTCACTATCATGATTTAAAGATGATTAGAATAATATTTCTGAACGATTGCGACCAATTACGACCTTCTACGACGATTTTGAATTTTGAATTTATTATTAGCCAATTAGACCCAATTAACGCCAAATTAAGATATGTTCTGGGGAAGTTTAAGTGGTAAACTGTTTTTTGGTGATTCTAGGGACCTATAGCATACTTTTAGTGAAGGTCTCGCATGGTTATCTAAAAATTCCTGAAACGGGCACTTTCTTACACAAATGCCTAGGACTAATACAAATAATGATCACTGTGCTGGCAAGCGGAAAGGTGACCATCCCCTTCCCCTAGCTGAGAGTGCCAGAAAGCAATTATAACTTGCACTGTAGAGAGGGTAAGGGGGCACCTTATACAAGGATTATCCGTGGTTACTATTTTAAACTCAACAATGCCTTCTTTCCATCGCAAAGGAGAGCGATGGAGAGAAACTATAAGAAAGAGGGGGCGAGACAGAGAGATAGAGGGCTATGGCGATTGTCAATGGTCATTACTACTCGAACACGGGAAATGAATTCACTCAGACAGAGTTAGAGAGAGGGCGGCCCATTACGCCTCCTCCCCAGGTAATGGCCGCCTCCTCCCCTGGCTAACCAAGCACCGTGTTGGAGAGCTTACGCCTGTTACACTGTTACCGCAGAGCACCGTGTTGCCTCTTCCACAAGTCCTCCCTGCTCTCTCTTTTCATAATCTATACACTGTCCAACACATGGGGGAAAGGGCTCAGTTCTTCGCTTGAGTTTTGCAATTCGAGTTCTCGGAAGTCGGATAAGTAGGCATCAAAGTATAAAACATTTCTTCACCAATTTGTTTTGCCATGTTGTGCTATCAGATTGAATGAATTTGAGTCCGCAACCATCCATAACGAAATCGTTACAAAACGATTTGTCGTGGCCGGAATGTTCCTTCAGCCGAATGACCGTTACTCCATCCCCTGGTCCTGTCGTGAATAGGCGAGCCGTATAACAGGGAGGCGAGAAGTCGCGTCGGTCCTTGAACGTGCCGAGCGATCTGCCGAGCGAACAAATTCATTACCTTTTTTGTTACTTGCTGTCCACCGTTGTGTCCTTTCAGGAATCACAGCTCCTATCTGACTAGCTGATCATAGTTTCGAATTTTATTCAGCCATCCCTGGAGAGAGAAAAAGCTCTCTGATTTCGCTCTCAAATCTAGTTCAACCCCACTCTATTATATGTGATCGGGTCTCTCAGTTGCATTCTGGGCTCCTAGTAGCTCGCCGTGATCAGATGTGTTATCTCTGGCTCTGTAGTTCTCTGATCTCTGTATGTCTCTTTCCCTCAATCCCTCCATGGCTCCATATCTATATCCATCTCACTCTCTCCAGCGCCCATATATATCTCATTGGTACCTACTGCCTGCCCGGCCACATTAATATTTATTGAAGATAGAAAAAGAAAGCTTTGTAAAGAGCAACGAAAAAGCGATAAGCAGGAAGAACGTGTCCGTTTGTCTCATGAGGCCTCATCAGACAAACGCTGCTACCGAATAAGCATTACCCCTTTACTTATATTCCAGTTGAGTTGAATGTCTATCTTTGAAGCGATGCGCTTCACATCAGTGTTTGTTCTGACGGTCTTTTGCTGCACGGCTACTACATCAATAGGTTGGTAAAATCTGGGTATACAATTAATTCATGGAATTCTTGTTAGAACCAAGAAATCATTAGGGGCAAGCTAATTTTTGCACAATCCGATAGTCAATAGGCCCCTGAACCACCAAAAAAAAGTCCCAAGCCCAACTCCTGGGGGAAGTGCCCCTAATTGGCCCTAATTGATTACAGTGTATTTGTAACCATCAATTAAATCGTAAATCGTCTTAGGAAAGGAGTAGAGGGAAAACCAAGGGCACTAAAGTGTTCAGCGTCCTCGCATTAGTGGGGGTAGGTGCTGGAATTAAGTCTCTATCTCATCTGGTTAATTGGATAATTGGATAATTAGGTTTGCGCAGAGCCGTTTTTTGGCTATATGGCTATAGCCACTTAGGAAAAGAGTAGAGACAAAACCGAGGGCACTAAAATGATCAGCGTCCTCGAAATAGTGGGGGTAGGTGCTGAAATTAAGTCTCTATCTCATCTGGTTAATTAGATAATTGGATAATTAGATCCGCACATAGCCGTTTTTGGCCACATGGCTATAGCCACTTGGGAATGGTTTAGAGACTTTTCACTGGTGCCATTTTGTAGGCAATGGCTAAGTTATGGGGGGTCGTGGTCGGACTTTTAAGCTCTATCTCAAACCGTTTAGCCGTTATTTGGATTCAAAGATCCACAAAGAGGCTCAAAATCGTACTTTTTACCATTTTTTGCTCATTTTCAGCACCTTTGAATCCAAATAACGGCTAAACGGTTTGAGATAGAGCTTAAAAGTCCGACCACGACCCCCCATAACTTAGCCATTGCCTACAAAATGGCACCAGTGAAAAGTCTCTAAACCATTCCCAAGTGGCTATAGCCATGTGGCCAAAAACGGCTATGTGCGGATCTAATTATCCAATTATCTAATTAACCAGATGAGATAGACTTAATTTTAGCACCTACCCCCACTAATTCGAGGACGCTGATCATTTTACTGCCCTCGGTTTTGTCTCTACTCTTTTCCTAAGTGGCTATAGCCATGTAGCCAAAAAACGGCTCTGTGCAAACCTAATTATCCAATTATCTAATTAACCAGATGAGATAGAGACTTAATTCCAGCACCTACCCCCACTAATGCGAGGACGCTGAACACTTTAGTGCCCTTGGTTTTCCCTCTACTCCTTTCCTAAGACGATTTACGATTTAATTGATGGTTACAAATACACTGTAATCAATTAGGGCCAATTAGGGGCACTTCCCCCAGGAGTTGGGCTTGGGACTTTTTTTGGTGGTTCAGGGGCCTATTGACTATCGGATTGTGCAAAAATTAGCTTGCCCCTAATGATTTCTAGGTTCGGGCAGTTTTTGACAACATTTCCAGAATATAATGACGGACACTGTTACATGGACTTTTATTTGTCTTTACAATGTCTTCACAATCTGTCATGTCTTTCATAACCTAATCGGTCTATTGTACAATGTAGCCCCCTTTCTTGAAACCATTTATTGCGTTTCAGACTGGACAGCTGTAGAGCGTGGTGTAGACATACCCTGGGACCTGGAAGGAACACCTCTCCAGATAAGGACGGTTTCTCAACTAGGCAGTGGAGATTTGATCTGGGTGAATATGAATGTAATGAACGTGTATGTAAAGTTCAAAAATAGCAGATATCGGTATAAGATACACAACTGTAACTGGGAAAGTAACCTGCCAACACAGCCCCTGGAAGAGGTGGATAAGATATGGACGTTTACCAAAACAGAAACCGCCTTCATCATCTCGTGTAATGATGTTGAGGTGCTCAACTATGTGTTCGCAGATTCGAGATTATATGCCGCTGCTTGTGTTAATTCATGGGGTGGCGATGTTGTAGATTCGATAAGTTTTATCACTGGCGACACAGCTTCTGACTTCTACAGATCAGGTATGAGATCTTACATTTTTGGTGCAGTTGGTGACTTCTAACGCTGTAATCCTATTTCCAGCACCTATAGAATGCCCTGCCTTCACGGCTGAGGGATCTACACAAGGAAGCTGGGCTGCCTCATCACCAGGGACTAGCGTTGCCATCTCTTGTAAGCCCACGCATCTACAGCTGTTTGATAGTGATGGTGCAATTATGTGTCAAGATGATGGAAGCTGGAGTACCGATGTGGGATATTTTCTGTGCCAACAACCGGGTAAGTAAAATCTATAAGCAGGAGACTACAGGAGGGAGGGGTAAACAGTTTACCCCTCACTCCTGTAGTTTACCGTAAACTAAACATGTTGACAGACTACACAACTATGACAAACTGTGACACTGATATATGTGATGCGGCTACTGCAATGTCAAGTAAAAGTTGTTTGTTGGGGCACTTTTGCTAGGCAGCAGGACACCATGATGACTACTGTTTACCGTTGGTATCATGTGTGTACGAATGTAACTGTAAACGGTTTAGTAAACAATTGTTAGTTTACGGATATCCGTACACCGAATTGTACCCGAATACAACAGAAGGAGATGCTAAACACCGTGGAGCTAGGTTGGATCATCTACAAACAGGTATTATGTATCAGTAAGTATGGATGTAACATGGTAACAGAGACCTATTAGGGTCCCGGCACCATCACCAGTGTGGGTGTGAGTATCAATAAGCCATACCTTGACCAATTCCTGATTTCAGGTTGGGTTTTTGGTATTTCGGGGAAACAGGAGTTCGGAATCAGAGGAGATGATGGAGATTAAAGTACATGAACCTGCTAATAAGACTGATCTGTATTTATTAGTGGTAGTACTACTGACTACTGAAGTTCCGTGACCGATTGTTGAGCGTCAAAGACTTTTAAACTAGAAAATGGACTGTATGATTCTGAGTGTGTATACAAATGCTGATATTATTATTGTTATTATTTCGTTAAAAACGGCTATTAATTCACAATTTAATGGCTGGTAACCGGCAAAGCTTTTTGGTATAGCCCCCAACCAAACATGTTCCAAGATGACTAATGTAGAGACTAGAGCTGCTTGTTCTGCCCTACTGGACACGTGCAGTCCACATGTGTACAAAATTGTTGTACACTGCCACCATACAATTTCTGGTGATAGCCCCTGCGCGCGGGGGAAGAGTGGCGCGCACTAGCTTACTGCTGACAACTGACACTCAGATATACTCTCATTATTCTACCGTTCCCGCGCCCTACATACCTCATTTGTGAACGGTGATTCTCGGGGTGAAGTCCTTCTCCATGTGATTCTGTTGATGATGGTGGTGGTTCGCTCGCCATACTTGCAATACTAAATAGGGGGGGGTGACACGTAACACTTTGTAACACTTTGTAACATGTGCAGAAAACTTTTTGTGCACGTTACATGTTACAAAGTGTTACAAAGTGTTACAAAATGTTACAAAATGTTACAAAGTGTTACAAAATGTTACAAAGTGTTACAAAATGTTACAAAATGGGCATTTTTTGTAACTTTTTGCAACATTTTGCAACATTTTGTAACACTTTGTAACACTTTGTAACACTTTGTAACACATGTAACACTTTGTAACATGTGCAGAAAATATTTTGTGCACGTTACATGTTACAAAGTGTTACAAAGTGTTACGTGTCACCCCCCCCTAAATAGAGGGACATCGTTAGATCTGTTATAGAGCGAAGGGAGAGAGGAGAGATATAGAGAGATTGAGCTAGAGAAAGATTGAGACAGAGAGGGAAATAAAGTTTAATAAAAGTTTTCAATTTGACTTCTGACAGATATGAAGTGATTTAAGAGTGAGATTGAGATAGGTGATGGACATAGATCTACTACGTGAGAAGAAGAAATGATAATATGAAGTGGGCGCCGGAGGTTGCCCTGCCGAACTCTCAAACAGCAAGCTCGCTGTCATTTTATGAGGTACACAAGGGAAGGGGGGGGGCGGAAAGATGACATAAAACAAGATTAATTTTGGGTGGAGTCAATTGATAATAAAACTCTGCTTTCACTGCAGACTCAGATATGAAGCAGTCACACACTCTGTATATACAATTTTTGTCAAACAATACTCATACACACACAAACACTCACAAACACACTCTCTTTCTCTCTTTCTCTCTCTCTTTCTCTCTCTCTCTCTCTCTCTCTCTCTCTCTCTCTCTCTCTCTCTCTCTCACACAAAGTTTTCAAAGTGACATCTGCTGATCGCCACCGCCACTTGAGGATTGTCCCGTTTCTACCCCAGATCCCTGCTGGGTTGTCATTGAGCACTGTCCCTGGCCCATCCGATGTTGGGTACTACTACCCTGGTCCATTTGGTGGCTTCCGCCCTGACCAGACCCCGAGTCCATTTGGTGACTTTCACCCGAGTGATGAGCTGGCCCACTCTGACCGGACCCAGAGTCCATTTGCTGACCAGAACCCGACCCCATTGGTTGACCGGACCCCGATCCCATTCCCTGACCGGACCCCGAGGGCCTTGAGTCCATATCCTGATGGGTCCCACCCAGGCCGGATCCAGATGGTCTCGAAGAGTCCATCTCTTCTATCAAATCCTCACAGCTCCCAATACTAATATTCTCCAGCGAAGGCTCCCTACTATCGCCAACTTGTGGAGCTAAACTCGTATTACTCGTATTATCCCACTCGGGTACCACTCTACTTGGCCCTGGATTTTCACTAAATGGATGTGATCCAATAGCATATCTCATCTGAGCGAGGTAATTCTCGGAGTCATCTTCTCCCTCCGTTGTGCCCACACTAGGACACTCAGATTCTGGTTCTGAGATGCTCTCTCCACAACTCTGTGGTTGTTCCTCAACTTCAGCTCCCCGGAATAAGTATCGAGAGGGCGGGATGGTTGTGTGGGGACTCTCGTTCTCGAGTTGGCAGGGTAGGGTCCATTGGAGGCGCCGACACAACTCACTGACAATGACATCGCAATCCCCTAACAGTTCAATATCGAAGTTTAATTGTGGTAGCGGTTCTCGATTTATCAGAATCTGTGTAGGGAGAGAGAAAGGTGTTAGGCTAATAACTTTATGAACAATTTCGATGTGAAGACTAATTATAGTTTCACCATTCTACCATTTTTGGTAATACTCTCAGCATATATTTCCCTACATTTCCCTCTCCAGAGTGCACTATACAGATCCTAGCACTCTACAATGGTCTTTGCAGTGCACAATCTACAAAATATACGTCACGGTTTCATTACTATCTAGAGTGCAATACAAGTACTTTTAGCCAGAGTTTTCACTCTGCAGTGGCCGATAAAAAATTGGGCTCTTACAGAACACACATTGCTCCAGAAGTCCTCCGTTCACTAATAATTTGAGCAACCCAAATTAGTGCGACTCGCACTAAGTTCGTCACGCTTGTCAAGATCCCATGCCCTAAATTTAAAAATTCCCATTTATATTCACTTTTAGTCAAAATATGGACTTGCGTAATATGGACACTTTTTAAAATTTCAGCCAATAAATAATTCTGAACTAAAAGAAGAAACTGAACAACTAAACAAACATAATTCCAACCTGAGGTATATCGGGCGGGACGAGATTGGGTATGTGCGCTACAGGTTTCACTTTTAGTGACGATCCCATTACTATCACCAGATCCACTTTCATTCGATCCTCCTCTATCGCTGAGTGGAATTCCGCAGGAAGACCCTCCCCAAAGAATACGATATCTGGCTTTAGGATGGAGTTGGGCGTCGGTTCCGGGCACCTGGCGGGAAGAAACTTGTTATTTCGAATCAAAGAAAATGTCAAAGAAATCATTCTGCCGTAACGAAAAGTAAATATTAATATTAAAAAACAACTGTGATTAATCAACGGATACATCCAATTACTTCTTACTTTGTGCATCGTGGAATTGTTTGGCTCATCACCTCATCTTTGATCACGTGACTCTCCACCCGATTACTGCACACCCTACATGACGCTGTGGCAAAGGAGCCATGGCACTGAATAACATTCCTGATACCACACACGTGTTCCAAAGTGTCAATGTTCTGAGTATAGTTCCGTAACAACGCACCTCGCTCCTCAATTGCTTTAATAAAGAAATGTGAAGGAGATGGGGTGTACTGACCCGGCCAGATCTCCGCCGCAAACTTGAAGAAAGGTTTTGGGTTCACTGAGAAGTATTGAATGTCAAACATTGCTTGAGGATTTGGTAGGTCAGGGTAGTCAACTTGAAGTCGAGCGTAGATCCCATCTTTAGACCTGAAATCAGGGATACCACAGGACACCGATATACCCGCACCAGTTACAATCACAATATTCCGACACGATTTCAGGAGGGTCGCTGCGTCGTGAAGAGTGTTAATATGAGGGAGTTTCGACCTTTTCGGCACGTCTGACAGAATTTCCACCACTATCCTCCACAAAGTTAGATCACTCAGCCCCTCCGGGAGGGTTACACTCGATGGAAGAATATTGACAAGTACACACATGGGGTTTACCCCCGCTGCAATCTGTTTTTGTACCCACAACACAGGGTTAACAAGAGGAAGATTGGGTTGTCCACAATGACCATTCAACCCCTGATCTGTGTCGTGGCTACTCGACTGAGACTCCATGTCAGACTCTGTCTCCATGGAGTTTTTGTGAGTGCCATTGGTGGTGTCGGTGGTGGTATGCGAATCAGAGGAGAGGCGAACTCGCTTGTTAGAACAAGGCTGTCCTGAATCCTCATTATCGGAACTCATCTCTGATAAACTTCGCTCTGCCATTGTATCTGATAAATGATATGGGGTTGATGTTATTGTCTAACTACTTGAAAATCTAGACTGTTTTTGAATTCAACAGTGAAATACCTGAGCATGCACGTTTGTGGTTGACAAAAAACTAACAAAATACTCAGTCGTATTTTCGAAAATCACCTCATTTTGGCATAGTTTTTCTTGTCTATTAATCATAATCAAAGACACAGAATTTTCAGGGAACTCTCAGTCTCAAGGTGCCCACGCGAAACTGGGTGCAAAGTGCACAGCAGAATCTGCAGTGTTCAAAAAATAAAACTGAGCTTATAATAATAACCAGAGTCAACAGCCAATCACCAATATGAACTTCACAATTTATATCGAGTCAATATAAGGAAATATATGACTCTCCCGCTCTTACACTATACGTATAAAATATAGTTAAAAATTAAGTACATTAATATACGCTTCTAGGCCGAGGCTAATAGCACAACAGCAGCTACCTAAAGAATATTGGCCTATATGGTACAGTGTATCAGGGGCTCATAGGTTAAGCGGTAGACCCCGTTGTGGAAGAGGTGCACCGGGCTGAGGAGAGCACCGAGCGTAATGCAATCTCGTTTTCAGTGCGGCGCTGTATCATACGATTAGAATTGTTACGTTATTACCCTCCATTACACTTGTAAAAGCTGGCGTTGAGCTGGGCAAGTTTAGAGCAATCGTCCGATTACCGTTACTAACTATCATTAAGGCAGCATTTTCCAACTGTTTACCGGCCCCCTTGGTAGCTAGCTAATCGCCAATTTTATTTGCGAGTCACTAGTCAGAACTTTGTATTGGCTCTCAATCCTTCGATCCTTCAACCAACATTTTCAAACCAAAATTTTGCGGACTCCGAAAATGACACTCTTTTTGGTGATAAAATATGCATTTTTTACCGCAATGAGAGTGCAAGTGGGGGTTGTCACTACTCACTTGTCTCGAGCAAAAAAACGCGTGCGAAAAGGGAGTTAATTTTTAAAAAGCACTTTGATTGTTGAAATCTGATGATTTGAAATGCATTACTTTTGGCAGCGCGCGCGTTTTTGGTCACGCGCAGGCGAGTTCGCTGATAAAGTTGCATTATTTCGCGCGTTACAACAAGTCAGGCTACGTTGACCCTCGAACTGTGACTGCGAGTCACCTGTCACTGTCTTAGCCATTCAGTGATTTATTCATTGAGTGAGTTAGTGAGTGAGTGAGTGAGTGAGTCACTGAGTCAGTAAGTCAGTCAGTAAGTCAGTCAGTCAGTCAGTCAGTCAGTCAGTCAGTCAGTCAGTCAGTCAGTCAGTCAGTCAGTCAGTCACTGTCTGGCGGCGCCAGACCCCAATTTGATTCTCAGTGCGCTCAGATGGGTCGCGGCGCCAGACAGGTCAGTCATTCAGTCAGTCAGTCAGTCAGTCAGTCAGTCAGTCAGTCAGTCAGTCAGTCAGTCAGTCAGTCAGTCAGTCAGTCTGAGTCAGTCAGTCAGTCAGTCAGTCAGTCAGTCAGTCAGTCAGTCAGTCAGTCAGTCAGTCAGTCAGTCAGTCAGTCAGTCAGTCAGTCAGTCTGAGTCAGTCAGTCAGTCAGTCAGTCAGTCAGTCAGTCAGTCAGTCAGTCAGTCAGTCAGTCAGTCAGTCAGTCAGTCAGTCAGTCAGTCAGTCAGTCAGTCAGTCAGTCAGTCAGTCTGAGTCAGTCAGTCAGTCAGTCAGTCAGTCAGTCAGTCAGTCAGTCAGTCAGTCAGTCAGTCAGTCAGTCAGTCAGTCAGTCAGTCAGTCAGTCAGTCAGTCAGTCAGTCAGTCAGTCAGTCAGTCAGTCAGTCAGTCAGTCAGTCAGTCAGTCAGTCAGTCAGTCAGTCAGTCAGTTAATCAGTCAGTTAATGATATTATCACTCTGATTATCATTGATAATCAGTCAGTCAGTCAGTCAGTTAATCAGTCAGTTAATGATATTATCACTCTGATTATCATTGATAATCAGTCAGTCAGTGAGTGAGTGAGTGAGTGAGTGAGTGAGTGAGTGAGTGAGTGAGTGAGTGAGTGAGTGAGTGAGTGAGTGAGTGAGTGAGTGAGTGAGTGAGTGAGTGAGTGAGTGAGTGAGTGGGTCAGTGAGTCAGTGAGTCAGTGAGTCAGTGAGTCAGTGAGTGAGTCAGTCAGTGAGTCAGTCAGTGAGTCAGTGAGTCAGTGAGTCAGTCAGTGAGTCAGTGAGTCAGTGAGTCAGTGAGTCAGTCAGTGAGTCAGTCAGTCAGTCAGTCAGTCAGTCAGTCAGTCAGTCAGTCAGTCAGTGAGTCAGTGAGTCAGTGAGTCAGTGAGTCAGTCAGTGAGTCAGTCAGTGAGTCAGTCAGTGAGTCAGTGAGTCAGTGAGTCAGTCAGTGAGTCAGTCAGTGAGTCAGTGAGTCAGTGAGTCAGTGAGTCAGTGAGTCAGTGGGTCAGTGAGTCAGTGAGTCAGTGAGTCAGTGAGTCAGTCAGTGAGTCAGTCAGTGAGTCAGTGAGTCAGTGAGTCAGTCATTGAGTCAGTCAGTCAGTCAGTCAGTCAGTCAGTCAGTGAGTCAGTGAGTCAGTGAGTGAGTGAGTCAGTCAGTCAGTCAGTCAGTCAGTCAGTCAGTCAGTCAGTCAGTCAGTCAGTCAGTCAGTCAGTCAGTCAGTCAGTCAGTCAGTCAGTCAGTCAGTCAGTTAGTCAGTCAGTCAGTCAGTCAGTCAGTCAGTGAGTCAGTCAGTGAGTCAGTGAGTCAGTCAGTCAGTGAGTCAGTCAGTCAGTCAGTCAGTCAGTCAGTCAGTCAGTCAGTCAGTCAGTCAGTCAGTCAGTCAGTCAGTCAGTCAGTCAGTCAGTCAGTCAGTCAGTCAGTCAGTCAGTCAGTCAGTCAGTTAGTTAGTCAGTCAGTCAGTCAGTCAGTCAGTCAGTCAGTCAGTCAGTCAGTCAGTCAGTCAGTCAGTCAGTCAGTCAGTCAGTCAGTCAGTCAGTCAGTCAGTTAATCAGTCAGTTAATGATATTATCACTCTGATTATCATTGATAATCAGTCAGTCAGTCAGTCAGTTAATCAGTCAGTTAATGATATTATCACTCTGATTATCATTGATAATCAGTCAGTCAGTCAGTGAGTGAGTGAGTGAGTGAGTGAGTGAGTGAGTGAGTGAGTGAGTGAGTGAGTGAGTGAGTGAGTGAGTGAGTGAGTGAGTGAGTGAGTGAGTGGGTCAGTGAGTCAGTGAGTCAGTGAGTCAGTGAGTCAGTGAGTGAGTCAGTCAGTGAGTCAGTCAGTGAGTCAGTGAGTCAGTGAGTCAGTCAGTGAGTCAGTCAGTGAGTCAGTGAGTCAGTGAGTCAGTGAGTCAGTCAGTGAGTCAGTCAGTCAGTCAGTCAGTCAGTCAGTCAGTCAGTCAGTCAGTCAGTCAGTGAGTCAGTGAGTCAGTGAGTCAGTGAGTCAGTCAGTGAGTCAGTCAGTGAGTCAGTCAGTGAGTCAGTGAGTCAGTGAGTCAGTCAGTGAGTCAGTCAGTGAGTCAGTCAGTCAGTCAGTCAGTGAGTCAGTGAGTCAGTGGGTCAGTGAGTCAGTGAGTCAGTGAGTCAGTGAGTCAGTCAGTGAGTCAGTCAGTGAGTCAGTCAGTGAGTCAGTGAGTCAGTGAGTCAGTCATTGAGTCAGTCAGTCAGTCAGTCAGTCAGTCAGTCAGTGAGTCAGTGAGTCAGTGAGTGAGTGAGTCAGTCAGTCAGTCAGTCAGTCAGTCAGTCAGTCAGTCAGTCAGTCAGTCAGTCAGTCAGTCAGTCAGTCAGTCAGTCAGTCAGTCAGTTAGTCAGTCAGTCAGTCAGTCAGTCAGTCAGTGAGTCAGTCAGTGAGTCAGTGAGTCAGTCAGTCAGTCAGTCAGTCAGTCAGTCAGTCAGTCAGTCAGTCAGTCAGTCAGTCAGTCAGTCAGTCAGTCAGTCAGTCAGTCAGTCAGTCAGTCAGTCAGTCAGTCAGTCAGTCAGTCAGTGAGTCAGTCAGTCAGTCAGTCAGTCAGTCAGTCAGTTAGTTAGTCAGTCAGTCAGTCAGTCAGTCAGTCAGTCAGTCAGTCAGTCAGTCAGTCAGTCAGTCAGTCAGTCAGTCAGTCAGTCAGTCAATGACTGACTCACTGACTGACTACATATATATGCCTATTTCTTTTCTCCACACTCGGCTAGACCCAAAAGTAAAATTCCTTCCCCATGCCACATTTGTCAGACTGTTTCTGTCGGCGTCGGACTTCAGAACTAGGTTGAAAATGTGATACCCAGAGCCAGATCACATCATTAATCGAGTTTTCTAATTTCAAAACTCAAACTTCACCAGCCCTGATCTTACCCTCTAGTTCAGAGGGGAGGCAACAGGGAACGCCTTATTGTAATTTGAGGATTCTGAGCTGTGTGTAATTGTAAAGAAAAACTTCCAAAAGCTTCCAAGTTTTGACAATACCCGGATATTTAGTAACTTCATAATTGAATATAACTTGGATAAGCACTGTCTGGCGCCGCGACCCATCTGAGCGCACTGAGAATCAAATGGGGTATGGCGCCGCCATACAGGATAAGCAGGTCTTGATAACTGAACCACGGGGAATAATTAAAGGCCTAAAAACTACAGTGACAACATTCTTCGGTAATTTGCTTCATGCATGAGTATATAATTGTCAGTGATACTGATAGTGTCTGAAAACGGCACAGCAGTTTCTTTCTCTTTACTAGAGGAGAGCTGTTCATGATAAGGCGTGTCATTTGCCTTGCAAGTAATTCTGCAAGATATACGTTTGTAGGGCTCTGCAGCAATATTAGAGTTTTATTGGGCGGAAGAAGATTCTGTATTTGTAAAAAAAATCCCGGACCTTTGCTATGTTGTTGATATGTTGTCTGTAAGCAAGAATATAGTCAGAAAGTTCTAAAAATCTATATTTCTCTCTGATCTCGTCTCTAATTTCGATCCCCCCTCTCTCTCTCTCTCTATCTCTCGATCTCCCCTTTCTGCCACTCTGTCGCTCCCTCCCTTCCTCTCTTTCTTCCTTGTATAAATTGATGTTTATGCAGAGTGGACCACTGGAACTGGTTCTGTATGCGACTTTTATTTTCTTTATTCTGTGATTAATTTATTCGGATTATTGTTTTACGGTAAAGTCCACGTGCCAACATGGAAATCAATCATTTATATGATTCAATATGACTCAATGTGATTGCCATCATTGACTGTTGATATTATGTGGAGGGGTTGAGACAACAGAGATACAGTGCTGCTTGCAGTCAAAATACGGTAACGCAAAATACAGTAAGAAGACGCGCACGGTGCATAACGTGCGGCAAAAAGTTCATGTGTCAGCACGTACTAGCGCCCTGATTGGTCACGGTTGCGCGTCGTCTTACTGTATCTTCGTTTTCCATTACCGTTTTCCCACTACAAGCGACCGTGATATATTGGTATCATTTTCTATGAGATGCACCTACAGAAAAGGAGAGAAATAGGCAATGAATTAATGATTAGCATTGCATTTGCTGTATGAGTATCGATGCAGCAGTGCAGCAGCAGAAAGCTCTGAATTCTAAATGTAATTACTTGTAAATCCAATAAATTTAGAGGGATAGAGAAAGGGACTCCCTCAGGGAGAGAAAGTGAGAGAGAAATAGAGAGAGAGATAGAGAGAGGGACTCCCATAGGAAGAGAGAAAATGAGCTAGTTTTATTCCTGATTCTCACTTCAATCTATTCTTGCAATGAATGTTCTTGGTCTGGTGGCCCTTGTTGTTCTAGGTGTTTGTCAGACCAGCGCCCAGCGCCCTCCACCGCCAGACCACCTAACAGGTTTTTGTTTATTGATAATTGATCTTAGTATTAATTTATTGAACAATATTTAACGTTGGGGGATTAAAGGATTACACACGTTTGTTAACTTGAGGCTCAGTATTATAATCCTAAAAATTCTAGAAATTCTAGTAGAATGAATTGTTAGAGCCTCCTCCACCCCTACTCAACAAAGATCTTTGTGATATAATGGGCCATTCATTGGTGTCTATGTCACCAAGGCCATTCATTGAACGGCCCATATCACTCTGTTCTAGGAATAGTGTTACATCGCCCAAAATAGTAGCTGCAGACGCCTCCAAAAACATATTCTGATTCAATTTTATTTTCCAGGTTTCTATACGTTGGTCGATAGTAATGGAAACGTAATTACCCCCGAGCTCCGGGTTGAGCATAGTGGTTTACTCCTCTATAAGGACAAAACAGTCTGCGGGGATGGGTTTGATGAGCTCGCTGCCGACCTTATCTGTCAAGACATGGGTTATACCAGTCACCTGTCCTTTTCTAAAGGCTTGAAATGGCCTGACCAACAGTCAGCACGTGATATCGGTCTCTACCAGATTGACTGTGAGGAAGGGGCAATACACGAGAGTGAATGCTGGAAGTTGACCTTTGAGGACGAGGTGTTTTCGCCCTGTGTCCACTCGAATGATGTGTTCCTAGAATGTTCAACTGCGGGTGAGAGCCGAGAAGATCTTAAAAACCCCGTATCTACTATCTATCTTTGATTTACTGTTAATAAACGTTCTGTCTACCTCAACCATATACTAACATACTTCTTATATCTCAGTATTTTCGGATTGCAATCCAGGAACTGTCCGTAACGACTTCGGGATGTGTGTGATGTGTAGGGCTAACATGAGACAGGTTGGAGATGTTTGTGAGCCCTGTCCTGAGGGACAATACTCTGATGAAGGGGCTACTGAGTGCGTTGGTATGTAAAGTTCTAACCTACCGCGCGGCCCAAAAAAAACTAAGGGTACGTTGGCCTTCTTTTCTCCCAGAAGTTTAATTTCGATCACTCTGATATTTTGTCACAATATTTGTATGGTTACTCATTCGAGGAATCCGGAGTTTCAAAACATAAAAGTGTGAAGTTCATGAATGAACCCAATTTCTCGTTTTTCGGGTTTTTCCACGTTTTCTCATGGTTAAATTCGATTTTATTATTAAAAATAGCAACCATGCATTAGAGTAAACAATAATAAATGGCAATCCGAGTTTTTATTAAAAATGAATCAAGTTTAGTTGGTGAAATAAATGATTGAAATTGGTAAATTCAGGCGCTAAAAATTCGTAAGGCTATAAGCATACTGATCGTGATGATCATAATCAGTTAAAAAGATGAAGTGTGCTCATGGTTTTGATCATCATCATCTGCAAAAAACTGCAGTGTGCGGAACATTATGATCATCACGTAAGAGCTGGCCCTGGAGCCGTCTCTTAAGTTGGATGATGATCATCAACACCTAGTGTGCGCACGTTCTGATCTTATTCTTATGGAGGACTGCACTGTAGTCATGTGATATGTACCACGTGGTACGACTTCGCGCGCGCGAGAGGCTGTTGTACAGGTCACGTGATATGCAACAGCCTCTCAGAGCGCGCGGCTAGGCAAGGGGAGATAGCATCATCATGCTGAGCACACTGGTCATGATGATCATGATCAAAAGGCAAGTTCCAACAAGTTGAGCATGGTTTATGATGATCAAACCTGCGCACACTATGGTTTATGATGATCAAACGTGAACACACTATGGTTTGAGAGCATCATGATGCACCAAGCCTCCATCATGATGATAACCATCAGTGTGTGCGCTTCTTTGATGGTGACCATCAAAATCTCCGCACACTGACCTGATTATGATCATCACGATCAGTATGCTTATAGCCTAAGGCCATTACACTTGATCGATATTGATGTTAGCTAGAATTTCGGCTCTCTATCTAAAAATTCATTTTTACGACTGGAATGAATCCTAAATGAACTTGAAAACAAAAAAGGTATTCCAAACCGGAATTTCACAGTCGACTTTGGGTAACGATTTCCTTTCAAACGCGACTAATTTTAGCTCAATTGGACTACCACAAGAGACACAGTGGCCACTTTTCCGACACTAGGTCTGGTCAAGTGACCCCTATTGGACCGCTAGCGTCATTACTAAGTGCCAATAAGCAGGTGTAACGGTCGCGTATCACGTATCACATCTGCTAATTAGGACGGTATACCGATACAGCGTCCGTTAGAATGTAAGTTCTCTTGCTAACACGTCATAATTTGATGGGGATCACATGACCCAGCCTAGGCTAGGTAAACTGGTCACTGTGATTCTTGTGGTGATCCAATTAAGCTCAAACTGGTCGCGTTCGAAAGAAAATCGATAGCCAAACAAATTTGTAAAACTTTGGTACCAAAATATGGCCCCGTTTTGGCGTTCATTAAATGTTCATTCGGGCGAAAAAAATGAATTTTCATCCAGAGGGCTGAAACTCCGGATTCCTCGAATGAGTAACCATACAAATATTGTGACAAAATATCAGGGTGATTGAAATTAAATTTCTAGGAGAAAAGAAGGCCAACGTACCCTTAGTTCATAGTGCAGAATCTTTCTGAAACGACCTAATCGGCTTTTCTCAACCGAACTTTCGGGGGAATATCGATTTCACGTCGGGACGTAGCCTTTTTAACTCGGAATTAATGTGAAACTATATTTACAGCTCGGCCTATTATACCTACGGAATCGCCTGTGGGAAGTGCCACAGAAGTGGTAGATGAACCTGTGGTAAGTGGCACAGAAGTGGTAGATGAACCTGTGGAAAGTGCCACAGAAGTGGTAGATGAACCTGTGGACCCCAAGCCTCCCGTTTCAATCGTAAAAGGAAAAGCATACCAAGGGAATTTCGTCAAAAAACCTCTGAGAATTTTCTCCTCCAAACCAATAACCAGCACGAGCCAAATACACTTTAAGTTAAGTGGTGTTAAGAGCGACGGCTATCCCTACATTACAGACGTACAATTCCAGATGGATCCTCGACGGCCATCTCTGATTCTTTCCTCGTGTCGAGAGCCCACAGAGCATTGGCCTGACATTGAGGAAATGAAAGTGGATTATTACCATAACTTAGAAGGAAACAACTACTTTGTATTTGAGAAAGATGCAAGCTATTTGAATGTCTCCATTGGAAAAACAAGGATTGGTTCGTTTAAATTTTCAAGTTTTTTTGACTGTGGTCTTCCACTTGCCAGCGGAGATGACATGACTGTGATTTTCACCGAAGAGGATAACATGTCTGACAAGTTTGTGTGGAAGGGTAAGAACAGCAATGTCTCCATTTTATTGCTATCCACTGATTCAAACACATTTTGCTGAATGGGATAAATCTCAATTTTATGATCATTTATCACATCTCAATACAGCGAGTTTTATCAGTCTCACTTAACCCTAATGCTAATGACTTCATCCCCATAGTGTGTCCCCTGGGGGTCGAGATGAATGATGATGGGAGTTGCCCGCCTTGCCCAACGGACCAATTCCTAGCTGTCGGTGAGGTATGCCTGCACTGCCCTGGCGGCGCCACCACCCGTAAACCCAATGCCATTTCAATCTTGGAATGTATATGCCCCAACGGAGAGCAGCTGGATGTCTATGAGGAGTGTCCTGTAGAGTGCGACGTTGGATTGATATATGATGCAGCGACGGGCGAGTGTGTCAAGGAGGAGCCCGTACCAGAGGAAATAGATGCGGTGGTAAACAACGGGAAGGTGACCTTCAGCAACCGAACCAGGGTAAATTGTGTGTGTTTTTGTGTGTCACAGTATTTGTAGATATGACATGAACAATACCATATACACTTGGTGAAATAGACACCTGTGTCGAATTCGTGCGGCGACTGAGATCGAACTCGCAAATTAACTGAAAGAACAGGTGGCAATGGTACGAAACCATATACTAATACACAACCGATCAGATCATTGATCCAGACATCATTGCTAGGTGAACGAGACGACAGGTGAAGAGATTACAATACAAGTATGGAAACCTGATTTGCAGAACAGCACCTTGCCAGTCAATAAACTTGTAGAGAAATCAACTGAGTACATGTCGAACATGACAGGTCAGAATGTGTTTGGATATCTCACATACAATGGGTTTACTGCCACTGGACTAAATGAGAGGGAGAAAACTGAGGAGGAAGGTTTGTTTTTCTATCAAAAATACTTTTATGAATAGGTCAACATTTACTATCAAAAATCAATGGGTCAACATTTTCGTGTAACTCCGTTTGCTTTATACGAAATGTACATGTTTCCCTTTCAATGAGATTCGTCTTTTGTTATTTTCTATTTCTCTTCAGGTGTAAGTGTAAAGAAGATAGATCAGAAGTCCATGGATCTAATCCTTAAAAATTATCAAAAATTCAGCGGGTTAGTGTTTCATAGAAGAACACATCAGTCTTCATTTCTCCAGAATACACATTTACTATTTAGATTTAGACATTTTTCTCAAATGATCACTTTCAGATTTATAATCCAATATCATAGTGGACATCTATATAATAGTCCGAGTCGTGTGTAATGAGATCTTGTTATTTCCTAACCCTAACTGGGGGAGAGAGAGAGAGAGGGGTCGGAATGAGATTTAGGTATCCGATATTTAATTTGGAGCACACTAGAGGAGTCTAGTCATTAGTCTGGAGGAGAGAACTCGCAAGTTCTGATCGAAAACATAAATAAATATATCGTCTGTACTGATCCAAACTATATAGAACAATAGCTTGTTATTCCAAGCTTTTAGCCCGAGAATAGGAGTGTAATCACGTGACCCATTCTACACAAACTATTTACCAAGCAAAACAAGATTCCCTAAAATAAATTATGCCCAATACCCCATGACTTAATCAACATCTCCATAACCCAATTAAATCTCATACACATTCCAGGTTCCCGGAAACTGGTGAACTATTGAACGAGGAGCTGGAAAGCATGAACGTGGTGACGTGCGGGACCCCGGACACCAACGTGTTCTCCGAGAC
Source organism: Hormiphora californensis (assembly GCA_020137815.1). NCBI lineage: Eukaryota > Metazoa > Ctenophora > Tentaculata > Cydippida > Pleurobrachiidae > Hormiphora > Hormiphora californensis. The sequence continues at coordinate 6,298,306 of CM035355.1, read as the reverse complement.
CAACGTTAAAACGTGTCACCAACTAAAACAAAAGTTGCGTGATTCTGGCCGAGACGAGAACTGTGTATCAGACTCCCATCGAAAGTTGAAACTTTGTGTCCGTATCCCGGAAGGAGGACCTGACTTGTTCACCCAGGACACAACCTACTACATTGAGTTGGATGCAGACTACACAATCAGGGACTACCAATACAACAACCACATAGGTGTAGCTTTCAACCACGACCCGGCAACTCATGAGGCTGACTACGTACTTCTTATCAATGAAGTGAAGAGAAAGCGGCACTGTTTCCATCATGGGCGGTACAGTGACGCATCACGAACACGGCTTGGTGCTGGAGGATGTATGGGGTACAAGTACAGTCAGTACGTGACGCAGCAGTTCAAGTATAGGATCACTGTTGGACGGGAAAAGGGCGACGTGGACGTGTATATCAACAACAACCGAGCAATGACATTCGATGCGACCTCAAAGTTCTCGACCAATGTATTTTTGTTCACCCTGAATGGTCGGAGATTCACTGATAACATCTTTAGTTTGTTTCACTGTGCGAGTCTGCCAGTTTAACAAGCCAGCCAAGATTGAGAGGGCAATCGAGGAAGAGGATTGGGAAGAAGGTGAAGAGGATTGGATAGGGGAAAATGATGATTTGGAGGGAGGGAGGAGGAGGAGGAAAAGAGCGATATCCAAACACAAATGGTTCCCTGATAACTTAGAAATCACCTTCTCCTTCACCGAACTACAGTAGTACTACTTGGTTAGTGATTACTGCAGTTAGTTAATTTGTATTTTCAATGTAATGTTAGTGAGGTGACTAATAAAGAACGTACCAGGTAAGACCAGCTGAAGCAAAATAACAAAATCCCAATCCGAACAGGAAAAGAAGATACAATCTCCGAGGTCAAGAAGGCCCTTGAAGTGTACGCTAAGACGAAGAAGCTGTCTTTTAAGGAAAATCGTAGCCGTCCAAATGATGCCCAGATCGTATTCATGTTCATCAAGTAAGAATGCCACTATTTGATTATAGTGACTACCAAGTCGTTTCGTAAATAAGTTCCCGACATAGTGATACTAAATCAAAATACCCTTTCCAATAATAAATTTACTAACTAATCCCTACTACAGTCGGACCCCGATTTAGTGGCCCCCGATTTAGTGGCAGGATTTTTCCCCCCGAGGATGCCACTAAATCGGGGTCCGACTACCCACTGACCGATTATTCCTAGAGGAAAGCACGCCGATGGTTTGACCTTTGACGGTGCTGGAAGTGAGAAAGGTCATGCGTGGAGCCCTGTTCACGGAGAGGTCCATTTCAACGACAACCAAAAGTAAGATAACAACCAGTCCGGTTGATATCCCGTTGACCACTTCTTACCTATTTAGGGGGGGGGTGACACGTAACACTTTGTAACACTTTGTAACATGTGCAGAAAACTTTTTGTGCACGTTACATGTTACAAAGTGTTACAAAGTGTTACAAAGTGTTACAAAGTGTTACAAAATGTTACAAAATGTTACAAAGTGTTACAAAATGTTACAAAATGGGCATTTTTTGTAACTTTTTGCAACATTTTGCAACATTTTGTAACACTTTGTAACACTTTGTAACACTTTGTAACACATGTAACACTTTGTAACATGTGCAGAAAATATTTTGTGCACGTTACATGTTACAAAGTGTTACGTGTCACCCCCCCCTATTTAACACAAAGAATTCTGTCAAAGAGTAAGATAGGTTTTCTTCGCAGGTTTTCATTGGACCCTAAAAGTCATGATGGAAGAGCAGTTTGTCTGTTCTTTGTGGCTATGCATGAGATTGGACATGCTCTGGGCCTCACACACTCGGTTATAAAAAACGCGGTCATGAATGCAGGGTATAGTGATTCAGCGTACACTGTCACTGATCTGGATAAGGAAGATATACAAAATGTGGACACACAGTACAGTAAGTGAGGTACTTCCAAGTGATTACCATTTAGGTTCTGAATTCCGTAATTATAGGTATAAGGTATAACTATAAAAGGAGGTATGACTGAGGACAAAAGTGAATTTTACAATTTGGTCCCTATCCGACGAATAGGATACACTCAGAGATAGTGTGAATCACAATGTCTCCTACACAGGTGACCAGAAGCCACCGTCTCCCTCCGTAAATATGGACGATGACCCTGAAAATGTTGATGAAGAACCGTATATTCCACGAATGCCCCTCCCTAAGAGTTGTCATGACAGAATCGAGGCTGCATTTTACTTCTACGGAGAGTATGTTTAGGGGAAAACATTTTTCGTACCTGTCAGGCCAACTCATACGTGTTGTTTCCTTGACAAGCTACAATGTCCCTCGCAGCGATGCGACAGTGAATTAAAAATAATTTTACAATGGAAGTCTCAGTCATTTTCCTGATATCAATTATTTCCAGGGGTTCCAGTTCTCGGAGATCAGGATCCGATTCAATCTACATGATAGCTAATGGATATATTTGGCGTTATCTCCAGTCTGGTAGTAAAGTAAACAACAAAGTCTCAGACGGATACCCCAAGAGGCTGGGAGAGGTGTTCGAGAAGGCGAACACAAAGATAGCAGCAGCATTTGATACTGGATACTTCGTTCACCTTATACAAGAAGATGGGAATGTACTAAAGTACAAATATTCGAGCGGATTCTCATTTGTAGAGCAGAAATCAGTTAGTGAGATGTTTGGAATTGACCAACCGTCGAATGCGATATGGTCGGCGTTCAACCATGAGAAACTGACCTCTTGTAAGAATAGCAATATCTGTACCAAGACAACTATTATTGTAGACAAAACTACGAGATGGGAACTTGAATGGAACACCAAGGTAAATATAACCTGATTCTGCTTTTGCATTTTGTATATTTACCGAATTAGGATTCGAAACATTATGGAAACCTGGGAACCGGGAACCGGGAACCGGATAATTAGGTATTAACCGGAAGATTATTTAAAGCCTCATCATTGATTAAATTTAATATTATTTGAAACCTCTCTATGTTACAGGGTAAAGCTCAATCAGGAGGTGCAGTGAAGAAGACGGACATGACAAGTTTGTTTGGGGTTGGCGTTGTCAAAGGAGGAGATCTTACTGCCGCTACGGAAGTGATATTGTCCAGCGGACTGAAGGTGCTCGAGTTTGATAATGGATTGGTAAGTTTATAGCTGGACAGATTATTGATTCACCTGAAATTGTGAATTCCGTGCTAATATTCAAACTGATTCGGACCTGTTAGCGTAATGCCTAAACATGATAACATACTCTTCGATTTGGTAACGGAATTACCCCTACATTGCGGGCATGCTAAAACGTGCCTTACTATCGCAATGCCCTACAGAGGGGTAATTTCGTTACCAACTCTTCGATAGAAATTTAATTGGAGAACAGAATCCATTTTGGAGAATAATAATAAATAGAATCCATCTTCCATTAATACCATAGGTATCTATCTAATCCCTAAAACTGATAACTATTTCACTTTATTCAGCGTTCTAAGGGCCAGATCGTCCGACAGTTAGAGCTTTTCCCCGCCGATGCATCAGTAAATACCAATGGACAGTGGCTAACTGTGGCTAAACTATTCAAAGTCGACGGATGGTGTCTTGATGGTTCTACAGGCACTACAGAAAAAAGCGACTAAACCCATTTGATAATGATTATCTTGCTCAGACTCTCTTGTTCCGATGAACAAATGATACAGGGTGTTCATATGGGATCTTTACAAGCGTTGGGCATCACCCAGAAAAAAGTTGACAAAATTAGCTTATGAAACTTCATACTTGGACTATTCTATACCCTCATTCAAGGTTCCTGGTGTTTCCGGAGCTCTACTACCCCTGGAAGTGTCTTTTTGGCATCAAAACCACGAGAAGGAATTTTTTGCTGGTGCTGAGACTTTGCTAGAATGTTTTTTGGGTATTTTCTATGTCAATTCCAAAGTTTCCTGATGATTAGACGTGTTTTATGAACTCAAAATTTCGAAAAAAAGTGCCTGAAAAGACGCTAAAATATCAATTTTTGCCGTTTTTGAGCTGTTTTTAGGCCTTTTCAGGCAGTTTATTTGGAACTTGGTGGCTGAACCACACACCCAATCATCATAAAACTTTGGAATTGACATAGAAAATACCCAAATAACATTCTAGCAAAGTCTCAGCACCAGCAAAAAATTCCTTCTGGTGGTTTTGATGTCAAAAACACACTTCTAGGGGTAGTAGAGCTCCGGAAACACCAGGAACCTTGAATGAGGGTATAGAATAGTCCAAGTATGAAGTTTCGTAAGCTAATTTTGTCAACTTTTTTCTGGGTGAAGCCCAACGCTTGTAAAGATCCCATATGAACACCCTGTATGATGGAGGAACAAAACTTCAAAACTTAGGCTGGACTTTATTTTTAATTATAAAAGGTGGAGTGGTATGAACTGTGAACTACTATAGATACCTATATAATATAACTTACTCTTTAGAGTTAAGGGAAACTAACGATTTAGATAAACTACATTTTTCTTTTGCCATGTTATTTTACCCTTCAATTACAGTTAAAGGTTGACAAGATACCTATAACTTTTCGTATTTCGTCTTATTTTGATTTATCATTAATTTTCAGCATTTTTTCAGAATTTTTTGTCGGCTAGAAAAAAATTCGAAATAGCGGGTCTACCGATATTGTCAGCACTGGTTTTACTGGGCACACTCACTGCGTCTCGCAAATTGAAACTCACGTTTCCGGTTCCTCAAAAGATAGCTACTTGATCTTGGTTGCGTTGGATTGGTCTCAATAAGACCTTTCCAACGCTACCAAAACGGTTTCTATATCCCATCAGGAACCGGAGATATTACGGTATCAATTTTTTAAATTGCACCTCTCGTTTATCAGTAGACCCCCTATTTTGCACATATTTCTAGCCGACAAAAAATTCTGAAAAAATGCTGAAAATTAATGATAAATCAAAATAAGACGATATATGAAAAGTTTTAGGTATCTTGTCAACCTTTAATATATTAATAATTGTATCATACCCAATTACTGACTACAGATCTATACAAAAACTTTCTTGTTTTATTTTTTTAGACGGATGTTCCACCATCCTTACTCAATACAATTACACTGACTAGAGGCTGCTGATAGGAGCCTAAACTTTAAACTCACTGTTATATTATATAGGCCTTTTCTGTTAGTTTCTTCTGTCAACACTTCATTATTTGTCGCCTTGTTGTCGCAGTCAAGTGTATCTCTTTTCTGTTCGACATTCTGTGTATACAGTTATGCAACTTATGCTTTTGAGTTTTGTAGAGTTTTTCCTCTATTATAGGAACAAGATTTTTTTCCTAATTGTCCTCCCTGATGATCAGGACCTGATCAGATCTCATTAATGATATTTTTTATTCTCATTCACTCTATTTATCTCTTCTCGGCCCCTCCCTTCCATTGTTTCTATGTCGACTTTCTATAAGAGAGAGAGGGAGTGAAGTGTAAATGAGAGGAAAAACTTTAGTGATTACCACACAGGTGGAGGGGAATTGTCGTTCGGCAGTTCCGGTGAGTGAACTTGGAAGTCGTTAAAACACACGTGTCATTCATTTCCACATGTGGAAGTGGTTACTATTGTACTTGATACCTCACCCTCATCGAATGTCCTCTAAGATCTAATCAAATAATGAAATCTCATCTATGGAACCTGATTCAGATGTTTTTTGCTCCCCCAATACAAATTGTATTACAATGCACTCATGCTATACACGGTCGCTTGTAGTGGGAAAACGGTAATGGAAAACGAAGATACAGTAAGACGACACGCAACCGTGGCCAATGCACTCATGCTTCTGCAAGTTTATTGTGCAATGACAGTCATAAAACTATTATCTCTCTCCTTTCCTATTACACCAACTTGAAGCACGATGTGTTAGGAACTATAACTCAACGAGAGAGAGCTATCTAAATTAATAGTTACCATTTGTCATGTAACTAAAACTACTCTTCTGTTCTGCCGAATTATAAAGTCTAACAACTGCATGGCAACATATTATTGTTAATATTGTTATATTATGAGTCTATAGTGTATAGAACTTTGCTCTTCGGAATGTCATATGCAGACAATTACTTGATTTGTAGCATGTGCCATTTCGCCAACTTCATGAATCATGATTCCGATGCCAGGCCAATTATGCTCTGACCGCTGTTCTCGCAAACGCAATGCTCTGATTCCTCTGAATCTGATTCAGTCTTCAGAATTACATAAGTGAGGTGATGGCACAATTACAAAACAACGGTGGTTTTTTTGGTCTAAAGTGATGATCTAAGTGAGCTAATGACATATTTTTCTATCTAATCCGTATCTCTCTATCTCTTTCTATCTTTTTCTATCTCTCTCTATCTCTCTCTATCTCTCCACCTTCCTCTAAATGGTCTGAACGAAATGATTCCAATATAATTATTCCTCTACCCAGAATACACCATCCCCTCTTGTAAGTGTATGTCGTAAAGTCCATGATTTCCCGTCATTCTATTAGCATACCGATCAACTAGATACACAGCTGCGGAATTCACCGAATTATTTACTGCAAATAAAGCTCCTACAGCTCGTGGCAGACAGACTACTATTAAAATGATAGATTTTCAGACTTGGGGCAGTGGCCATTCTTTTCATGCTCACCTGCCATCATATGGATAGGAGGGACGCTATCTTAGCGACTAAAGACCAAAAATATTCTCTTGTAAATATAATTTACCTTCCCCTTCCTTGATAAACAAGCACAAACTCATAGCTGAAGACGTCTGACATAGATCAGTCGAAAGCTCCTGTTCTTAATTGAATATTAGTACTGCAAAATCGTTGTTTCTCTTTAATTGACAAACTCATTTTTCGAAAATTTAGCACGTCAAATTTTTGTTCCTGTTCATTGCCAAGAACAAAAAACTGGGAAAGCTTATTTATTCTACACTTCTACTTCTATAGCGATGACAGATTCTACAAAAACGAAAAGTCCAGTAATTCTGAAAATCTGCTTTTGATCAATTATCTGATCTGACCTTTGATGCATGCACATTATTTCTCTATAAGGTTGAGCTCTTGTAGTTGTACTATAATCTAGGTCGCCTGCACGTCTTTCCTACTGGCACTCAACAAACTGGCAGTGCCAGGCAGCGGGTTTTTCACTGAGCCAAAGTGATGAAATCAGTATTTCTTAGAATTATTATGCGATGAGATACATACTCTACAGGTATAAAAGAGTCAGTAATGTTTTACTTTACATGTATGTGTGTTGCGCCCTCAACATAACATACCTTACTCTCGGTTTTTAAGAAACGCTTTAGTAAGAAACTTTTTTATAAGAAACTTTTAAAATGTAAATCACACAATTCAGAGACACCACAACAAAATAGAACACCCCTAACTTGTTTAGTTTCTTGATAAAGGAGAAATTCTTTTTGTTTTTGGATTGCTTACACCTGTAGTTTCCTAGAAAAAAAGTTTCTTATTTAAAAGTTTCTTGAAATATGCGAGCTTAATTAACGAGAGTAAGGTATATCACTAACAGCATTTTGTGGACCATATATTAAGCCATCTGAGCTAGAACATCACATATATAGATGAAATCACTCTCTTAGTCCCTTCTGAAGCTAGCTTTCATACATTTGCAATAACAATTTTACCGTATGGCCAGGACAAGTCTATAATGAATTGCTCTCTCGTTAGTTTTTCATGTGATCAATGAATACTGGCATGCTTTTTTTTTCTACATTTGCTTGAACATACTATTGCCATTGGTAATACCAAGCCTTGCTCGACCCTCTCTGACTTCTCTTTCTCCTATAAATTTGTACAAGTAGCCGAATTTTCACAGATCCAGTCTAGTTCACTACTCCAAGTACAGTTTAGCATTTGACTACTCCTGCTCACCACTCCTCAACTTGTCATATCTGCGGAATGAACTATACAGACGGACCTCGGACCTCTCTCTTACACATTATGCAATTTCTCTCACGGGAAGGAGGTGTAAAAAGGTAGATGATATTTTTAGACTCGTCCAACTCCAAGTTAAGGATATATCGTGCGCTGCCTCTCACTCTCTTTCTCTCTCTCTTTCTCTCTCTCTTTCTCTCTCGAAATTTTTTGTTATCCTGTTTCTTGCTTCAAATTTTATCCTACTCCTAGCCATACTTAAATATCAACTTGAAGAGATAAAAGTATCATTAAATTAAAGCTGCAAGCAGTCTTGATCAGATTCAGAGTAATAACGAGCTTTCCCAAATTTAAGAATTAGCTTGGCATGGTATGGATTTTTCTCCCTGCAATCATCTGATTGACACACACAATTCCGTGTTGCATGAGTGGGTGAGGGAGGGAGAGAGAGAGAGAGAGAGAGAGAGAGAGAGAGAGAGAGAGAGAGAGAGAGAGAGAGAGAGAGAGAGAGAGAGAGAGAGAGAGAGAGAGAGAGAGAGAGAGAGATTTTGGTCTTCAAGGAAGAATGCGTGTGTTTCAGTGGTCGCAATTATTCTTGAATTCTTCTAGCTAAATTTGTTATGCAATTATCTACATAATATGCACCAATAGTCAATATGATAATTTTTTAAATGAACTATTTTGAGCATGATTTTAATTGTTAAAAGATTCTATGACCTCAAACTAAAGACCTTGCTTTTGTGGAAGATAAATGGAATGTTGCACTACAATCTATCATGGGGGCCTGTATAACGCCTTACGAGATCAATAGTGAGGGAGATAGAAAGAGAGGGATGCGAGAGAGAGAAAGAGAGGGATGCGAGAGATATATAAGAGCTAACTCGAGCTGAGGCCTGAGAGAGAAAGGCTTTTGTTCCAGCTTTATAGCGCTCTATATATAAAGTGTAAACCCCATACACAATAGCTACGGCTTATTGATATATCTCACCCGCCCCCTACTGTGGAGGTATATAGTTTGCTGAGGACACGTAAACGGAAGTCTCGAGCGTCATACAGGGGAGGGAGAGCGAAAAAGTGTGTGAGGTAGAGAGTAAGAGAAAGCGAAAGAGAGTGAGATTCAAATATAGAGAGAGATAGATAGAAAGATAGATAGAGAGAGAGAGAGAGAGAGAGAGAGAGAGAGAGAGAGAGAAAGAGTGAGAGTTTAGTTTCACTTAGTACACACTCCGTCTAGTTTCGTTGTTCTATGATGCTACTGTGTCTCATTCCGTATATTATAGCCAGCCCGCCTAATTACTTGTACAAGTACCTGTACAGGTATTAACTACTTCGTCAAACCTCGATTTACCGGACTCTTCGCGGGAAGGGTTTTTGCACGTTATATCGAGGTTCCGGTAAATCGAGGCCCGGTAAATCGATGTTTGACTGTCCTAGCTGCCAAATTATAGCGTTACTTCATCTCTTTCAACCAGTGACAGCTATTTTGTTTTAATTTTGTGCCCTTTAGAAAAGCCAATACAAGGCCCTCGCATTAATTGTGTACGGCACTTAAAATTAAATTTACAGCCCCTCATGCATGTGCCATAATTACAACGGCTGCGTACTGAGGGTATATATATAGTATGTACCATGTATATTATATTGTACGTGCTTGGTTCTAAAGCATATATCTTCATAACAATCAACCTCTCATTCTTTTTCTCATATATTTAAGTCTTCTGTGGGGAGCGATATTTGACCTTTGCTTGAAATTGTATGTATAATATGAGAGGTGTTACTTATGGTAGCGGGGGGGGGGGGGGGGCACTCATTTTTCTACAAACACATTGCTGACACGGGGATTATGGGGCCCCGAAAGAAATACCCGAATAGATCGCCCGAAAGATATATAATTTGTGCATTACGTTAAATCGTACTTTCACCACACAGATTACACATGTGCGTGTGATGCGCATGTGCCTTCTGTGTGGTGAAACGTAATGCACAGAGGAATCTTTCGGGTGATCTATTCGGGCTCTCCTTTCGAGCTCCCGTAATCCTCCGTGTAAGGCTTAACAATTTCATGTGTCTCCCTATTTTCTAGTAGTAGTCGTTGTAATAAACCAGATGCTTCAGCTAAGTAGAAGTCGATTTTCGCCTATCTATTGATAACATCTCGATAGATCCAAATTCAATATTTTATGTATGCTTGTATCAGTTGTTTGTACAAATAGTAATACTTTGTTGTTGGCGACACATGTGTTATACCCTCATCTAAAATTGCAAAGAGAGATTGGCAGAATATTGAGGCTTGTTCTTTCAGATATTGTGTGTGCTTATTTGCATTTTTCATGTTATTCTTTTTATGGGGGCTAAGAGGCTCTGGCCAAATAAAATGCACATACGCATTAAACTTTGCGTGTTTCCTAATTTCAATTTTCTATGTGGATACGCTTATATTTTCTTTATACAACTAAAAGCCAGCAGTATATCTCTTAACATATGCTTTCGGCTTTCCCCAAATTTCTGTTACTGACCTATTCTAATTCTATCGCATGACGCAAGAATTATTTCACCAACTACATTGACCGCATTACATTGTCTAGAATATTGATGCCCATAAATGTAGGGCGAAAGTACGTGCTATCGATTCACCTATTCAAACTTAGTTTTATCTAGCTTAAAAGCTTTCCTTCTCCCTCATATTAATTCCTATAATATAATATTCTAAGGAAATTAGAACTTAGAACGTGTACCCATATTCCATGAGCGACACGAGGGAAAGTTGCTCTCACATTGTTATATCCTTTTGTGTGTCTTGCAGCTTGCTCCCATGGAAAACTAATGGCAATAACTGCCGCGGGCCGTGTGATTAAAATAGCTACTAGGTTAGAAAGAAGCAGACCTCTGGAGATAGAATTACAGAATCGTTGAGTTCTAGTTAGAAAGTTCGAGATGGTAGAAAGATTGAGATAAATGGAATAGGGTGCGGCTGGAAAATGAGCAGTAATTATATTGTCAGAAGATTGGAAAGAATCTAATGAGACTTGACCCTATAAACACCTGGTACTGGCACTGGTAGTTGTGGACAACTGTGATAGCATTTTGTTACTGTTACTCTCTTTCTTTGCTTTCTGTTCCCAGAAAGTCATGGAAATATAGTAGGTCTGTAATGTAAACATTCCCAATGAGGAGCCTATATACTCAGAGTCCCCTAATCCCTTGTTGTCTGTTCTTACCCGTTCTCTCAGCCTGTTAGTAACAGTGTTCCCGCCCATTCTCTCGTGTCTTTTGGAGGTACAATTGGAAGCTCAATAACTATAAGACGTATATACATCACACACTCTCGATAACTCTAGTACGAACTACCTACCTACTAGGCATACAGTACACATTCGACAATGACAAATTTTATATAGATGATATATATCACACTTACAGAAAGGTTGCAGCTGCATCCTGGGAAATGTATGTTGTCACGTTAGTCTATGAGCATATCACAGTACACAGCTCTGGTACTAGCTCATAGACCATAGTATAGTTTTTGTCATTGTACCGTGTTATAGACCTCCTACTCTACAATAAGCTTCTGATCTAATATATGTTTATTGTTTAACTCTTGCCACGGATACTGTTATACAGGATGTACTACAGGCTGTAAAGTCTGTACTAAAGAGGCCATAAAGAGATATAGAGGTAGGAGTTGTATTGTTCATACTATTATTCATACAAGGTAGGAGTTAGAAGAGTGAAAGCTGAACCGTTGATGTATGGCCACGGAGACTGGAGAGAGAGTGAAATGAGTTCTCAATCAGTTTACATTAGGGCCGTATAATATCTGATGTCGTTTATTTCACTTCCTAAAAGTTGTTGACCCTTTGACCCTTTTATTGTTTGTCAGTTTACTTTAAGATTTGAAACTTGTTTGCAAATTAAGTTTCTTAACCACTAAGCCACTCAAATATGGTTGTTAATCCTAAGCCACTCAATTAAGTTTGTTAACCACTAAACTAGGCCACTAAACCACTAAATTGTTAACAGAATGGCTGAGGAGGAATCATTGGTAAAACAGATTTCTTCCCACGAGGATTTCATTGCAGCACTAGCAACACACTCAGAAACGTGAGCCATGTTTATATTCCAATCCGGTCTCACAGCGCCGGCCCCGTTTTGATTCTCAAATAGTGCGGTCAGATCGGGTCGGCGCGGACAGACAGTATCAACTATCAACTACCAAATCAGACCGGCCATATAATAGACAGAATGTTTCAGCCTCGTCAAACCAGACTCAAGGTGGCCAAATAACAAATCTTGAAACAAACCACATTCACCACAGGCTGGTAGTTATTGATTTCTATGCTGTATGGTGTCGACCTTGTAAGATAATAGCACCAAAATTGGAAAAATGGGCCAAGGAGTACGGAGATCAAGTAATTTTCTACAAGGTATACATTCGGAATCTAAAGACCTCGTGAAACAATCACACCTTGTTACGCTTCAGTCCACCAACATACAACCTCCAGGACTCCTCCAGGACAATTACAGCCTTTTAAACAAATCAATTATCAGTCAATTAATCAATTAACCTCGAACCCCTGTTCAATGCCTAACTGATCACTGTCTCCCCTCAGATAAACATCAACGTCAACGCACAGACAGCAGAGATCTGCAAAGTGAAGAGCATGCCTACACTTCAGTTTTACAAGGGCGGTGAAATGGTCGACCAGGTAATTAGCAATAGACGCTTTATCATAATGATCAAAATTCCAATCAATTAACTTTATTCTTTGTATTCCCCCGGCCTTAAGAACCTCTTTCTATAATTGTCTCTCTCAGTGGTCATCCGACATATTCCGACGTGAAATCCGACGAGAAATGAGCCGCGCATCAGAGAGATGTGCCGCAGTAAGCAAATGATGTCGCGCTTCAACTCTTCTCTCTCGTTAGTCTTTATGTCTCTCTCACTACGAATGCGTGTCTCATTCCAGGTCGAGATTCAGGTCGAATTTCACGTCGAGGTATGGCAATTGTGTCGGATGACCACTGTTAGTATCTCTTACTTTCTCTAATAACTCTCTCTAAAACTCTGTAGGTGTTTGGGAACAAGCAGGAGCTGATTCTGGAGACCATCGAAAAACATAAATAAAGGGAGGTGTAATATCAACATCATAATATGACCATATTGGGAGTTACACACGAGCTGATAACATTAATTAATATTACCATTAGTTAATGTATTGCATTATACTGTTTATACGATACTGAACATCTATTTTAACGCACGATAGAAGTGACTGTTAATGTTGACACTTTTATTGTTCTAGGGAGAAGATATAACATTCGGAGAGACTGAATGCTGAGATCTTGGATATATGAGTTATCGAGTAATGTGTATAATGAATTGTATTGATTAACTACTTCAATGAATTAATTCGGGTATATTGATCGTGGTTCCGATTCGACAATAATCGTAAAAAAGGGAGAGTTTTAGTTGGAATTTCGTGTGATTTCGCGTCCAAATTCTCTAAAGTTTGTACAACTTCAACTCCCACTTTTTTTTAGTTCCAAATGGAAATATATCGTAATTAATTGGAAAGCAATAGAGCTAAAAAAACTGGATACAATTCGAATAGCAATTATCATATATTCGAGCTCTCATCCTCTCTCTTTCAAGAGCTTGTTATATAAAATTTTATTTTCCATCATTGTCTTATATCAGATAAACTCTGTGTGTCTTTTATATAGTTGCTGAGTCAATTCAACCCGGACCTCATGCAAAAAAAACAAATTCTATGAAAAAAAACGCACACATTTATATTTCCCCCTCTGGTTTCATCTCTTACACACATTGATTGCAGCTCTCCACAGTTCATTTTATGTACAAATTTCAAATACACCACTCAAATAAGTTAAACAAAAAGAAATCCCGAGATCTGGATATAGAAACAATGTCCTCCCCTAATCCACTTGGCAGGGATTCTGGTCTTGATTTAAGATTTTCCACCTTTTCCACCTTTCAGATTTTCGCTTCCGCTTGGCTTGACAAGCCCCACACTCAGGATTAGCACAGGGCCGCAATTTCGACTGGTATTTCCGGATCTCAGGAGATTTGAGAATCACAGAGAGACTCTGAGCCTTCTGGAAGGGAGAGTCAGCACATGGATGTGGATCCAAACCCGCTGCAAACCGGCAGGGTGTGGAAGGGGTTGAAAACTCGCTGTCAGAACCTCCCAAGTTCCGCAGGAATGCATTAATTGTAGGCTCGCTGGAGCTAGAACTTCCTGGTTCAGAGAGGATTCTAGCTCTGGTGGATGTAGGGGGATGGGGATCACCGTCCAGCTCACAGGCTGGATTCCAACTTCTCATTTCATCCATTAGTTGGGAGAAATATTGCTGTTGGATTATCTCTCCTACCCTCTCAATACCGTCATCCCGCTCTACAAGCTGGGAGGAAGAAGCAACAGCATCTCTTTTTTCAAACAAAGATGAAGCAGCACTTTGTTCCACTAGCTGGGAGAAAGAAGCAGCACTTTGTTCGTCAATAAAGGAGGAATTAGCATCATATCCAGGCAGAACATCTCCAACCGATACAGCATCATTATCATCCAATTCCAACATGAGGTCATCTTCATCAGCAATTCCAGGAGTTACTGAAACTTCATCAGCAACAGTTGCAATGTCGAGAGATATTGAAACTTCAGGTCCGCTTTTCACAGTGATATCAGCACTGGATAGCATCCCAACATCCTCACGACAGCAGCCCAAGTTTGGAAGTGGGGGCCCTACAATATCATCACCAGTATTCAACGGAACCATCACTTTTAACTGGTCCATTACCGTAGCATAAGTCTCCCTCACAATCTCCCTCTCAAACCTCTCCATCTCACCATCACTATCAGAGGATTCTCCACCACCCCCAAATAGCACAGAATCAAGCTTCATGGACACTTTTTCCACTGATCGGGTGCTCTTGGTGAAGTATATCCCTTCCACCTGATCACCTAACCACAGAACTTCAGGTCTTGTTTTGGGTGTGCTGGGTGTGAGAGTGGTGGGTGTTCCAGAACCTCTCCGACGACTAGGTGTACTACACTTCTTCCTATCCACCACAGAGGGAAGGGGTGAGAGGTTGGATAGGACGCTAAAATCCAATGATTCCTCCTCTTGTTGGAGATTGTAACTCAGTGACACAATGTCCCTTGTGGGAGTTGACATCTGTAATGGTTGGGTGACAGGGGATTCCTTTTTGTGACTTCTACGTCTGGGAGACGGTGCTTCCTCGTCCAGGGATGTTGAGGACGAGTGGTGAGTGTGCCGACTAGAGGAGTTCCGTTTCTTCCGCAACCTTTTCAGCCTCGGTGGTGTTTGCAGGTTTTCCAAACTCCGGAAAACTCCAATATCTTGAGTTGAACTGAAGAAGGATTCCGGGAGACTACTCTCCGTGGCCGGTAATATCTTGTCAAGGGAGTGGTGTGTTGATCTCTGATCACCGTGGACACACTGCTCAGATTTGGATCGCACGTGAATTTCACCTAAACCGGGTAAGTTGACTGTTGTAAGTGATGTCGAACGGTGATCGGGCGTCAGGGGCGTCACACGGGAGCGTGATGAAGTAGGAAGGTCGTCACAGAAGCTCCGTGACATGTCGGGTGTACGGCAAATCGAGTCTTCATCTAGGACCGCCACACATTCCTCTACCGTGGACATGTTGGCCCACTCCCCAGAACTTTCAGCTAGGTAAATCTCTTCTATACCCAACCCTGGCACCTCTCCAGAACTCTCAGCAAACCCTGGAATCTCATCCTCCTCCTCCTCTTCAGTTTCTTCAGGTATTGCAGGTTGGTTGAAACTCAAACAGATACTGTCTTCCAGTATCATAAGTGCATCGTCTTCTGTCGAGATCTCTTCATCTGTGACTACGTGATGGGTTTCGGGTTGTTCTGTTGTCTCCGAAGGGACAGGTGAAGAGGCCAAGATCGGGGAGATCTCATCATCAGTTGAGCAAACTGATTTCCTCTCTGAAGTATCATCCGAGGGTACAGGGATAAGTTCAGGTGTGGTTGTCGTGGTAACGGAATGGTCTGTTACCATGGTAACAACATGGTCCTTCTCGTCAGGTGAGGTGTAGTAGGTGTCCACGTCAGTTCTGGGATCCTCCATCAGAAGGGATGCCACCGAACCACACAACTCTGAGGACAAAACCGGGAAATCAACTGCAGAAATATTTCGAGGTTGTTCTGGGACCACTTCGGGAACATTCAACAGTACTGCAAAGCTCTTAGTTTCAACTCCAGGTATCTCCTCAATCACCATCGAGTTCAACTCATCCTCTAGACTGTTGTCAGATACCTCGACATCTGGAGTGACATCTTGTTGAGTCTCTGTGGTGGCAGCACTGCTTTCCCCAGCAATACACTCCGATCCAACAGGTTCTTCTTCTCCGTTCCCTACCACTTTATCCTCCACTTCAGAATCTTCAGAGGTGAAAGCTGTCTCCCTGGCTTCAAAGTTCAAAGAAGGCTCAGGCTGAACATCTTCAGAGTCGATTTCTAGTCTCTGGCTTGAGAAAATTTCATTATTCACAGCTTTTTCCTTCTCAGATTCATCCAATTGAGATTCAGCTGCGGTGTCTTCCTGGGCAGAAACCAGATCATCATCAGCAGTGGTGTAATAGAACTCTGCATCATGAACTGCAGGGGGTTCATCGTCAGACGAAATTTGGGGAGAAACCTCCAAGATGGGTTGCACAACTACCTCTTCAGATGATTCATCACTAGGTGAAAGTGATCCTTTTGGGGAGTCTGCTTTCACGGATAATGACACAGTAGGTTCCTCTAGAGAGTCTACAGGTGAGTTTCCTTCATGTGATTCAGTGACTGAGCCATCCTCGGCAGTCCTTTCAATACCAACTTCTTCTTCTTCAATACCAAATTGACAGGTTACTGATAGCTCTTTTATCACAGCCGATTCAGGGGAATCTAAATCTTGGTTTGGAGAAATATCAGCATCATCCAAGCAGGGATTAGGAGTGTTAGCTTCTTGACTGAAAGAGTTCTCGTCATCTTCCTCAGCTGCAGTATCTTCCTGGGCAGACACCAGATCATCATCAGCAGTGGTGTAATAGAACTCTGCATCCTGAACTACTACAGGGGGTTCATCGTCAGAAGACAGTTGATCTGAAACGTCTTTCAGTGAGGAGCGATCTTCATCTCCAGACTCGACAACTTTGACTTCAGACTGAAGAACTTCAACTTTAGACACGATAATTGAAGTCAAAAGTGATATCGATAGAGCTTCTGCCTCATTATCTTCAGATTGCTCAATGTCAGGGGAGCTGGCAACAACGCTTTCAGACAAAGATGGTTCCTCGGTTGCTGGAGATGTATCCTCAGTTTCAGAAGAACTCGTGTCCGAACCATTGCTTGGAGAGACCAAGCTTTCAGAAGGAGAAGTCGACGTTCCAGTACTCTGACTTGTAGAAGTTGCCGTTTCAGTACTCTGACTTAGAGAGGTTGCCAGATCGGGACTCTGACTTGGAGAAGTCGACGTTTCAGTACTCTGACTCGGAGAAGTCGCGGTATTAGGACTTTGACTCGGCGATGTTGATCTATTGGGACTCTGACTTGGAGAAGTAGCCGTATCGGGACTCTGACTCGGGGAAGTAGGCGTATCAGGACTCAGAGAAGTAGACTCTTCTAAAAGTTCGCCTGGATCACGATCAACTGGACTCTGTGAGATACCTACTGAATCATTGGGCGATACTGAGCAGGTCTCAGATAAAGAAGAAGTCGACACTGTGATTTCCATAGCAGGTAAAGATGGGGAAATGAGGTCTGAGATTCCCACATCATCTGACACGTTGCTATAACTCGGTGATGATGATCTTGATGAAGGAGTAAGTTTTAGATCTATGTCTGTTACCATGGTAACAACATGGTCCTCCTTCTCGTCAGGTGAGGTGTAGTAGGTGTCCACGTCAGTTCTGGGATCCTCCATCAGAAGGGATGCCACCGAACCATACAACTCTGAGAAATCAGTGAGAGGAGCAACATCTTCTTCTTCGGACAACTCTGAGGACAAATGTCTATCAGCCAAGTTCTCTCGGTCAGATTCTAAACCAACTTCAGAAACATCTTTGTCAGATTCCACCAACATTTTTTTGGTAGGTGGTTCCTCCAAATGTAGAGATTGAGTGGAACAAGTTACACTGGGTGGTGGTGTACTAGCAATACTCCAAGTTGACAAGACAGTCAGATCACGTGATCCAGAGATACTACCACTACTGACAGACATACCCTCTACCGCATCAGATTCTAAACCAACTTCAGAAACATTTTCATCAGAGTCTTGGTCATTCTCCCCTTCAAAACTCGGAATATCTTGCTCCAGTAAAGTTGGAGAGATTTCCCGGGGGTTGGTTAGACTGATTGATTCCAGAGATTGAGTAGAACAGCAGGTGACACTGGGTGGGGGTGTACAGGTAATACTCCAGGTGGATAGGGTCAGGTCACACGACCCACTGCTGACACTCTCTACTTCCAGCAATGGATAACTTTCTGAAGGAGCACTACTTGATGGGCTGGAATGTTCAGGAGGCATCAGGTCTTCTGATGGAGTAGTTTCTGGGATTTCTTCAGGAGAAGGTAGACTGACATGATTGATCGGGGTATCAAGTTCCTCTGGTAATCTTGATGAAGGAGTAAGTTTTAGATCAATGTCTGTTACCATGGTAACAACATCCTCCTTCTCGTCAGGTGAGGTGTAATAGGTGTCCACGTCAGTTCTGGGATCCTCCATCAGAAGGGACGCCACCGAACCACCATAATAGGAGAACAACTCTGAGGACAAAGGTCTATCAGCCAAATTTGAGGGAGCATTTACACTTTCCAGATCAGATATCAGGCTATCAGACTCCTCGAAATCATCCTCTTTTTCAGAAACTATTGCAGCTGATGGCTCTCCCAATCTGTCGCTGGTACGTGGTTCTTCCAAATGTAAAGACTGAGTTGAACAAGTAACACTGGGTGGTGGTGTACATGCAATACTCCAAGTTGACAAGACAGTCAGATCACGTGATCCAGAGATACTACCACTACTGACAGACATACCCTCTACCGCATCAGATGCTAAACCAACTTCAGAAACATTTTCATCAGAGTCTTGGTCATTCTCCCCTTCACAACTCGGAATATCTTCCTCCAGTAAAGTTGGAGAGATTTCCCGGGAGTTTGTTAGACTGACTGCTTCCAGAGATTGAGTAGAGCAGCAGGTGACACTGGGTGGGGGTGTACAGGTAATACTCCAGGTGGATAGGGTCAGATCACACGACTCACTACTGACACTCTCTACTTCCAGCGATGGATAAGTTTCTGAAGGAGCACTACTTGATGGGCTGGAATGTTCAGGAGGCATCAGGTCTTCTGGGATGTCTTCAGAAGAAGGTAGACTGACATGATTGATCGGGGTATCGAGTTCCTCTGTACTTGGTGATCTTGATGAAGGAGTAAGTTTTAGATCAATGTCTGTTACCATGGTAACAACATCCTCCTTCTCGTCAGGTGAGGTGTAATAGGTGTCCACGTCAGTTCTGGGATCATCCATCAGAAGGGATGCCACCGAACCACCATAATAGGAGAACAACTCTGAGGACAAAGGTCTATCTGAGGTAGAATGCACATTTTCCCTTTCAGATATTAGGTTTTCTTCTGGCGAAGTAACTTCAAACTCCTCGACATCATCTTCTTTCTCAGAAACTATAGTATGTAGTGGCTCTGCCTCTGGTTCCTCCATGCGTAGAGATTGAGTGGAACAAGTAACACTAGGTGGTGGTGTACACGCAATACTCCAAGTTGACAAGACAGTCAGATCACGTGATCCAGAGATACTACCACTACTGACAGACATACCCTCTACCGCATCGTGAGAACTGTCACCTGACACATCCACTATCAGTGTCCCTGATAGGATCTCTTCAACATCAGATGCATCGTCGTTACTTTTTAGATCTTGGTCATTTACACCCTCGACGTCAAGTTTTGTATAAATTCCCTTTGACGAATCTTTTTCAAAGTTTCCTTTCCGATCCCTCTCCTCGTGTTCTGCACTACAACTGTCCTCGGAGAACTCAGCTTGCCTCGTCTCAAATTCAGCAGGATCTTCTGATAGTTCACTATCAAGTTCTGCAGGGTCAACTATGGTCTGATCCAGACACAACTGACTAACAACTGGACTACTGTGATCATCTGAAAACAACCCACTCTGGCTGATATCGGATGAAAGGGAATCATTTCTTATCTTTCCTACTTGAGACACAGCATCCTCTCCGTCTTCACTGGTGGCTGCGTCTTCACACGCCGAGGCAAAATCTTCATCCACCGTGCTGTAATGACTCTCTACATCCGAGTAGAATGTGCAGGAGCTTGTGACGGATTCAACACCAGTCCACTGCCTCCTCCTGCCATCATTAAGATCATCATCATGGGCTCCATCATCAGAGTAATCCTGATCCATCTCAGCAATCATCTCATTCACAATTCCCTCATCCTTTAGCTCAACGGCGTTCAGTCCGCTCTCCTGACTCTCTCGGTAGAGGGAGTAGGGCAGGAAGAACTCATCGCTTCCTCCCAATCTGTTGGAGATGGTCAGGAAGTTCTGCTCGAATTCGGTGTGGTGGGAGTCTGTCTGGCTTTCCGGGGTTGGGAGTTCAGGGACAACGGTACTAGAGCCATAGTGGCTGTGGATTTCATCCCTTGGAACGTAGATTCGATCTGTTGAAAAGAACTGGTGCCCATGGTGATGATCATCAGATTTAAACCGCTCTTCATCCGATCGTGATCGCATCCTGTTCTCTCCGTCGCCATGGCCACGACCGGAATCGTTGAATGACACATCTGTGACGTAGGAGAGGTTGTAGTAGGGAGTAGGATCAGTTGTGGCGATGTTTTCTGAGGCTTTGTAGCGATCCGGAGAGTCTTGAACGGACCCGTTACCTCCACCACCAAGTGAATTATCGGGTGATATTTGGTTTTCTGAAGGAGCATCCATGACAACCTCTCCCTCCTCCTCTTCTTCATCATCTCCTCCGATATCGAGACCCCGGGAGGTAGATAATTGGATGAACCTGTGCTCTAGATCCCCCAACATTGCAATGTTTTCCATCGTTTCATCAAACATGCTCTCACCCAAACTCTCGTCCCCAAATCCATCCCCTTTCTCCGCTCCATAGTCAGGTCCGAGGGCGGTCCGACTGACAAACACGTCATCATCTTCATCATCATCATTGATGACTATGGCGGGAGGTGGAGGTCTGGGTGGGACAGCAGGCTTCACGATGGTAGTGAGATCTTCTTGATGTACGGTTTGGGCAGGCCCGTCAGAAGATGACGATGAAGGATTACCCCGGCCATATTGTGGTCCCAGATCATCCCTCAACACATAAATGTCATCTGAACTGGGTCTGCTCTTCCTGCTCTCAGGCCGAGACAAGGTCTGATCTTTGTCACTGTTGGTGAGCTGTTTTGGAGTTTCCGGGGCACTTTCTGTCTCGGTTGAACCGAGGCCAAAGTCAAGGGGAATATACAGTTTACTAGGACGTTTCGGGGTGGATGTTACTGGGTTGGTACTTGGTGGGGGAGAGGAATCAACACGGATGGAGGTGTAAATCTCTTCCAACTCATCCTCAGTTAGGATGTTCCGATCTATAGGCAGGAAGTTAGGTCGCTCCAGATTGGATGCACCTGGAAGGGGGTGATTGGGCACATCGGGGAGACTATCAATATCGGAAAACCCACTGATATCACTTGCAGGACTATTCATGGAGATATTGCTAGCAGCAGACTTGTTCCGGGGTCTCCCACCGCTCTTTCCAGGGATATCGGGTAGGGATTGGATATCTTTGAAGGAATTATCACTCGTGT
Source organism: Hormiphora californensis (assembly GCA_020137815.1). Lineage (NCBI taxonomy): Eukaryota > Metazoa > Ctenophora > Tentaculata > Cydippida > Pleurobrachiidae > Hormiphora > Hormiphora californensis. The sequence goes on along the minus strand of CM035355.1, from coordinate 6,276,495 downwards.
TCCTAGTTCTGCTTCTCATCGTATCAGTGTTTGTATCACTATGGAAACGGATTCTCTTCTGGTGGACAGACTCACTGACATCTGTGTCAGATGGAGTGGGGTCTTTTGGTGGAGAGATACTGAGATTCCTCCCACGACCCTTAGGAAGAGTGGTGTGTCTATCACTTCCTCCCCATGTTTCATTCAGTTTCTGCTTAGGTAGAGACCGATCATCGTATGTCCCCTTGTTGGGTACTGGATCACTATCCAAATTCACCACCTTCAGGTACCTCTGTTGGGGTTGGGGTTGGTATTGCTGCTGGTGATGGGGGTAGGTTATGGTTAGTTCCGGTTGTTGGTTCCGATGCATCAAAACCCGGGAATCACTGACTGTTCTCACCCGGTGGGATCCCTGGAAGTAGGCCTGATGGTTGTAAGAGCTGGTACTCTGTTTGTTGTGCTTGTTGAGCCGATCGGTGCTCCCAGCGTACTTGACCGATTTCAACTGGTTCTTCAAGCTCATCCGTGAGTCACTTTGGGTCCTGTTTCGGCGGGATTTGTGGATCTTCTCATCGCTGATCGAGTATTTATTGCTTTTCAACCCGGGCAAGAATCCACCTTTCTTGGGTTTACTTGAGGTTGGAGTAGAGCGGATAGGAGACGGCTCTCGAACCACGATTTGCGGAGGAGCAGGATTATGCAGAACGGTTGTGTCGGGTACTGCAGACACCGCTGGGGGTGGTTGGGCTGCTCCAGGCTGCTGTCTGCATTTACCAAGCTCACTGTCAACCAGGGACAAGAACGCAGTTCGAGGTGAGACAACTGAGTTGGTAACCGGGGCGGTGCTTTCCTCAAGCGATTTGAAACTCTCAGCACCAGATATTGATGTCTCTCTACCAGACACAATCTGATCAAGGATGTCCTCCATGGACTCAGTTCCACCCTCCTTCGGGTCTCGTGTCTGGGATGCGAGTTTGTGAATCATCTCAGTCAGCTCTTTGAGGTCCACGGCATTGTTCCAAGCTTCAGCAGATGGTGTCCGCATTCCTGACACTCCAACAGAGCTATCCCCTGGGAGAGAGTTTGTTCTCCGCTTGCTGCCTGCCTTGTTACTGTCAGCGAGATGCAGAGCAAGGTCATCGAACACCATCTTACAGCTATCCAGCTGGTCTAGCACCGCTCGAAGGGAGGTAGAGGTATCAACCTCACCAAACTCATTGTCCTCAACTTGGTGAGGGTTAGATGTCACTACCTCCTGCCTTGTGTCCATATTATACTTTATCTCCCTTCCATCGGCCAGCCTGAACACTTGGATGTTCCTCTTGGGGGTCATCAACATATCCAACTCGGATGCGTTTAGGACACTCATGTCCTCGTGGAAGGATGATGGTCTACTCCGGGTTTCTGAACGAGATCTCCTTCTACAGGATCTTTGGAAGAGTTTCCGGTAGCGATTTTTAAAGTCCTCATCGGAGCCATGACTACTGAGCTCACTGTCTGAGACTGATCTGACACGGGGTGCTCGTGGTGGTTTTGGTGGACGTTCGATAGGAACGAAGGAGGGAGATTTGTTGACACTTTTGGGTGAAATCACAGACTTGAAGGATTCCTCCTCTTTAGACCTCTCGAACGATGGGTCAAATGATGGTGCCGGTCTAGCCTTGAACGGTTCCGGTGCATCAGTTTCTACCTTACCAGCTGCAACAGATTTCCCTTTTTTGTGAATACCATCAGAGGAGTGAGACGACCAACCTTTGGACTTTTCAAAACTAGGATTAAACCCAGGCGCGTTCTTACTCTCAAAACCGTCCTTCAGATCGACAACCTCCAGGATCTGAGGAGGACCTTTCGGTCGTCCACTTCCATCATCTGATGAATTGGAACGAGACTTCAACTTATCAAGAGCCTGGTCCAGGTAGTTACCAACTGTGAGTTTGGATGTGTCCTGGATCCCTCCGGAAGCTGAACGATCTAACAGGAACTGTGTCAGAAAGGGAGGAGTTAGGTTTGCTGTCCACTGGTTGCACAGAGTCAGGGCTGGATTTTGCTCTCCACCGGCTGTATGGAATTGGGTTGGATTTTAGTTTCCACCGGCTGAACGGAACTTGGAAGTACAGGAGGAGCCTCATCGAGAAGAAATGTGAAGTTACCCATAGACGAATTAGTTGGAACGCTTGATTTCTGACCTCCTTTTTTCTTCTTCTTCATCTTTTTCTTGGGCTCGGGCTTTGTTTCCTTCAACCTATCCAACTCCGAGTCGAGATAAGACTCGATGTCAGCGGACTGTTGGCTGCTTGGTCGCTGTTGATCATCTGATATCCCGGAGAGACTGTCTCTCCTCCCTTCCAGGGGATCAACTTTTGGTCCACCACCAGGGGGTGTAGGGTGGTGGAATGGTGTCGTTGCTGGGGTAACAAAGGTACTAATAACCGGCTGGACACCAAAACAAGGTGTGGCAGGGATGGTTAGGTTGGGTAGTGGAGCGGGTTGGGCAGAAGATGGCACGAGAGGTGTTGGAGGGGTGACGGTAACAGGTACAATAGGTATCACCGTGGTGTTAGTCGGTGTCACGATATCATCAATCTCTTTAGGTGGGTCAACCTTCACTGTTACTGACTCAGTCTGGTCTTCCCCCTCTTTCTTATTCTTCCGTTTCCGTTTGGGACTCAATCTGAACCAAGACAGCTTCCTACTGGGAGTGGTGGTGGTCTGAGTGATGTCATCCGCGGAGGGCGTCTTGTTGTCCTCCAGGGGAGATTTCTGTTCAGATGCGTGAATAGCGGAGCGAACTCGGGGTCTCAAGGTCCCGTGAGTGGCCGCAAAGGGAAGTGGAGGGGTCGGTGGACGGGAGCCAATAAACTCCTTCAAAAATGTGACATCTATCTGTCGTCCCTCGGAGAGGATCTTCCGGTGCTGTTTCCCTTGCTTTGGTGGACTCTCACCTACTGGTAAACTGTCTCCCTCTTTTTCGGGGGACACATTGGTAGCAGAGGCTGCCCTCTGTGACGGGGTGTCTGGAGTGCGTGAATCATCAACTCCTTGTGTAATACCGGGCGGTCCAGAGAGAGACTTGTGAACAGATAAATGAACAATCCGTTCAGGGAACTCAGGAACTCCGGAGAAGGAGTTCTTCCTCTCATCTCCTGAGGGTACAGTATTCTTCACACTTCCTGGGTTTGAGGTCAAACTGCCACGATTAGTTAGGCTGAGAGGGACTTTAGGAGCGTGGTCTGATCTTGGATCATTAGAGGAGTGGGAGCTAGAGGAACTCTTGTCTCCCTTACTGTTACTGCCAATCTTATCAAAGAACCAGTTAGACAGTCGAGAGGTGAACGAGTCTGGCGATCTGACCTCTTGATCAGACAGACATCTGACCCGGGGTTTCACATCTTGAAGTTGGGGAGATCGGAGAGTGTTCCGAGCTTCAGCCGACGTGCTGACTGATCGCACTCTCCTACTGAATGGGAGCTGGTGGTGGAGGTGGGGAGTCTCCTCGTTCAATATGGTCTGGAGTCCGACTCTTTTTCCCACCCTGAACGTCGATAACCTCCAGAGGGGAGGATGAGTGAGCACGGGTTGTGCTACATGGGCCTGAGGATAGGAGGACCGGGTCTTCAGAGGGAGAAGAAGAAGGTCTCCTTGGTGGTGAATTTGAGGGTTTTGGTGGAGAATTGGAAGGTTTTGGTGGCGAGTACGTTATCTCAAGTTTAGGCTGGGATTTCATCTCCGACGGGAAGGTGGGAACCACTTCTACAAAATCATTTCTTTCTTCCTCCACTGGTGATAGCATCTCGGGGATCGTAGTATTTTCTCCTGGTTGTTTCTCTTCAGGTAGTTTCTTTTCAGGTTGTTTCTCTTCAGGCTGTTTATCTGATTCAATATCTTGATTATCAGACGTGATGTATTCTGAGGCTGGTTGCAATGTGCTCTTTTCACCCTCATGATGCTTCTGAGATGATTCCAAGAGTTGAGGTTTGTCCGCCAACATCTCAACTCCCCCAAGAACCTCGGGCATCGGTACTGATGGCGAGGGTTCTTCTTGGGTCTTGGGTTCAGCCTCATCTCCCTCAGACTCGGAGAGATTGAACACGGCACCCTTGTTCCCTTTCTTGCCATTCTTTCCAGGCTGCTGTTGTTGCTGTTTTCCTTTCTTCCCCTTTCCTTTCTTTCCCTTCTTGCCCTTCACAACAAACCCATCGTCTGACCACTCTTCATCAGCAACTGACGGGGTGGGAGGAGGGGTTTCAACCACTTTCTGCTGTTTGCCCTTTTTACCTTTCTTACCCTTTTTACCGGGTTTTACAAACGCTGTCAAATCAAACTCCTCTTCTGCTGGCTGATTGCCGACAGGCTCAATGACGTCATTAGTGACGTCACCAGGTATTACCATAGCAACCCCAGGTGTTTCAACGGCAACCTCCGGTGTTTCCACGGTAACCCCAGGTGTTTCTATGGCAACCTCAGGTGTTTCCACGGCAACTTCAGATGTATCCACGACAACCTCAGGTGTTTCCATAGCAACCTCGGGTGTTACCATAGCAACCTCAGGTGTTTCCAACTCAACCTCAGGTGTTTCCATAGCAACCTCAGGTGTTTCCAACTCAACCTCCGGTTTTTCAACCGCAACCTCAGGTGTTTCCAACTCAACCTCAAGTGTTTCCATAGCAACCTCAGGTGTTCCCACGGCAACCTTAGGTGTTTCAACGGCAACCTCAGTTTTATCAAAAGCAACTTGATCATGACTGTTTTTCGACCCCTTCTTTCCCTTTCCTTTCTTACCCTTCTTTCCTTTTTTGCCAACTTTCACAAAAGCTCCAAAATCAAACTCATCCGGTTTCTCTGGAGACAGGGGAGGCTCAGGTTTTGAGGGTTCCTCCTGGCGATCACCTCCGAAAACTTCGGGAATAGAAACCTCAGGTTGCGCTCCTTCAGGGGTTTCTAAGATGTCAGGGGATACTGCTGTATCTGGGACTGCCGCGTTGAAATCATCTGAAGTGACCTCAGAAACATTTGGAACTGGCACTTTGTCAGAAACATCAGGGACTGTCACCGCACTAGGATCTTCAGAGACCACCACTTTGTTAGAATCATCAGGGACGGGTACCTTTTCAGAATCTTCGGGGACCGGAACCTCACTAGACAAATCTGATAGTGCATGACCCAAGGGTTTAGTCTCGTCATCGGCAGGTACTGAATCTTTAACACCATCCTTGAGATGAGAAGAAGAGGGTCCACTTCGCTTTTCTGCAGCACCATCTTCAGAGGCTTCATGAGAGGTCATCGTCTTTGTCCCATCTAGCGATTGGAGAGTTTCTTTTCTCTCCGGTTCTTGAGATTTCAGTTCACCTTCGCTATCACTCAGATCTGGTAGACTCTGTTTCTCCCCCTTCTTTCCTTTTCCTTTCTTCCCCTTCTTTCCCTTTTTGCCAACTTTCACAAACGCTCCGAGGTCAAACTCTTCAGTTTTCTCTGGTGACACAGGAGGTTTCTGAGAATCATTCAGATCGGCGAATTCAAGGGTTTCAGAAACTTTGGCAGACAATGTTTCATCAGGAACGTCTGGTACCTCAGTCTCAGAGGAGCTCTTATCCACCTTACTGTTACTACCAATCTTATCAAAGAACCAGTTCGACCAGCGAGAAGTGAACGTGTCTGGCGATCTGACCTCTTGATCAGAGAGACATCTGACCCGGGGTTTCACATCTTGAGGTTGGGGAGATCGGAGAGTGTTCCGAGCTTCAGCAGATGTGCTGAATGATCTTACTCTCCTGCTGAAGGGAGCTGGAGCTGGTACCTCAGTCTCAGAAACTTCGGGTACCTCAGTTTCAGCAACTTCTGGTACCTCGGTCTCAGCAACTTCTGGTACCTCAGTCTCAGCAACTTCTGGTACCTCAGTTTCAGCAACTTCTGGTACCTCGGTCTCAGCAACTTCTGGTAACTCAGTCTCAGCAACTTCTGGTACCTCGGTCTCAGCAACTTCGGGTACCTCGGTCTCAGCAACTTCTGGTACCTCAGTCTCAGCAACTTCTGGTACCTCAGTCTCAGCAACTTCTGGTACCTCAGTCTCAGCAACTTCAGACTCAACTGGATCTATTTCTGTCTGAAGGGAAGCTTCTGGAGATGTCTCTATAACTCCTGGGATATCATTTTCAACAACATCTGTTTTAGCAGATTCCTCTTTTGGTGAACATTTTCTCTCCTGAGACTCAACATTATCTGGCTCTTGAAGTTTTAGTTCACCTTCACTGTCACGCAGTACTGGTAAACTCTGCTTCTTTCCCTTCTTGCCTCCTTTTCCTTTCTTCCCCTTCTTTCCTTTCTTGCCAACTTTCATAAACGCTCCAAGGTCAAAATCATCAACTGTTTCCCCTGGCAACACGGGAGATTCAGCAACCTCAGCTGTTTCCCCTGGCAACACGGGAGAGTCAGCAACCTCAGCTGTTTCCCCTGGCAACACGGGAGAGTCAGCAAACTCAGCTGTTTCCCCTGGGAACACGGGAGAGTCAGCAACCTCAGCTGTTTCCCCTGGCAACACGGGAGAGTCAGCAACCTCAGCTGTTTCCCCTGGCAACACGGGAGAGTCAGCAACCTCAGCTGTTTCCCCTGGCAACACGGGAGAGTCAGCAACCTCAGCTGTTTCCCCTGGCAACACGGGAGAGTCAGCAACCTCAGCTGTTTCCCCTGACAACACGGGAGAGTCAGCAACCTCAGATGTTTCCCCTGGCAACGCGGGAGAGTCAGCAACCTCAGCTGTTTCCCCTGGCAACACGGGTGAGTCAGCAACCTCAGCTGTTTCCCCTGGCAACACGGGAGAGTCAGCAACCCCAGCTGTTTCCCCTGGCAACACGGGAGAGTCAGCAACATCAGCTGTTTCCCCTAGCAACACGGGAGAGTCAGCAACCTCAGCTGTTTCCCCTGGCAACACGGGAGAGTCGGCAACCTCAGCTGTTTCCCCTGGCAACACGGGAGAGTCGGCAACCTCAGCTGTTTCCCCTAGCAACACGGGAGAGTCGGCAACCTCAGCTGTTTCCCCTGGCAACACGGGAGAGTCGGCAACCTCAGCTGTTTCCCCTGGCAACACGGGAGAGTCGGCAACCTCAGCTGTTTCCCCTGGCAACACGGGAGAGTCGGCAACCTCAGCTGTTTCCCCTAGCAACACGGGAGAGTCGGCAACCTCAGCTGTTTCCCCTGGCAACATGGCAGAAATTTCAGCCACTTCTTCTTGTTCCTCAGCTACCGGAACATAAGAATCTTCATCTGACAAATTCATCACAGCTCTTCGGTTCTTCTTCCCTTTTTTACCCTTTTTCGTTCCAGGTTGACATTCCATCACATTACTGCCACCCTTCTTTCCTTTCTTGCCCTTTTTCTTTGCCCCAGTTGGTAAGGTATGTTGGGGGACAATAGGGAAGTTCATGGCATTTTCAGACTTTTCTGCTCCTTCATCAACATTTTCACTGGCATCTGCTCCAACCTCAGGCGTTTCAACTACAACCTCAGGTGCTTCCACAGTAACCTCGGGTGTTACCATAGCAACCTCAGGTGTTTCCAACTCAACCTCAGGTGCTTCCACAGTAACCTCAGGTGTTTCCAACTCAACCTCGGGTGTTTCCACGGCAACCTCAGATGTTTCCACGACAACCTCAGGTGTTTCCACAGTAACCTTAGGTGTTACCATAGCAACCTCAGGTGTTTCCAACTCAACCTCAGGTGCTTCCACAGTAACCTCAGGTGTTTCCAACTCAACCTCGGGTGTTTCCACGGCAACCTCAGATGTTTCCACGACAACCTCAGGTGTTTCCACAGTAACCTTAGGTGTTACCATAGCAACATCAGGTGTTTCCACGACAACCTCAGGTGTTTCCGCGACAACCTCAGGTGTTTCCAACTCAACCTCGGGTGTTTCCACGGCAACCTCAGGTGTTTCCACGACAACCTCAGGTGTTTCCACGGCAACATCAGGTGTTTCCATGGCAACCTCAGGTGTTTCCACGACAACCTCAGGTGTTTCCATGGCCACCTCGGGTGTTTCCACGACAAACTCAGGTGTTTCCATGGCAACCTCAGGTGTTTCCACGACAACCTCAGGTGTTTCCATGGCCACCTCGGGTGTTTCCACGACAAACTCAGGTGTGTCCATGGCAACCTCAGGTGAATCTAACTCAGCTGTTTCCCCTGCCAACACTGGGGAAGTTTCAGACACGTCTTCTTGTTCTTCAGCTCCCGGAACATCTTGGCCATACTGAGAAGCCGATTCTGGAGAGGGTTTATCAACAGCATGGGGAGGGCCAGAAGAAGGTACGTTGTCTTGTTCATCTTCATCTGACAAATTCATCACAGCTCGTCGATTCTTCTGTCCTTTTTTACCCTTTTTCGTTCCAGGTTGACATTCCATCACATTACTACCACCCTTCTTTCCTTTCTTGCCCTTTTTCTTTGTCGATGTTGGTTGGGTGACAACGGGGAAGTTCATTACACTTTCAGAATGTTCTTCTCCTTCATAAACACTTTCACTGGCATCTACTCCTTCATCAACATTTTCAGTGATACCTGCTCCTTCATCAACATTTTTCCTCGGATCTGCTCCTTCATCAACACTTTCAATAACATTAGAAAACAATCCGGTAGCAATAACAGCAGCTGGTTTTCTTGTGGCAGGTTTAGCGGGTTTCGGAACAGGAGCAGTCTCATCAGCCTCTACAAACGGCAGACTATCATCACCCTCATCATCGGGCATCTCAGATCGTTCCTCAACAAAACATTCCTGAACCGATGGTGATTGAGGTCCTATCTCGTCTGGTAGGTCCACTACAGATAGTATAACGGGGGTTGATGATGGTGATGGTATGCGGGGTACCGCTGCTGCCCCATCTAACTCAACAGACCCACCACCGAGAGAGATTGGCAAATCCTTACTCTCCTCATCCTTGTCTACCATGCTACGATCGAACAGGTTAAACTGGTTCACATTACCACTCGAACCTCCACCCCCATCGCTGCTAAAGTCCGTGATATTAAAGGGTTTCCGGAGGGTGTGAGTAGGGAAAACATCCATGTTCATACTGCTACTGCTGCTACTACCCCCTAGCGGATCATTAGGGACATTGGAGACCGGAGAGGGTAGTCCTTCGGATATGTGAGGTAGCGCCGTGGTGTCGATGTTACACGAATTACTGGCACTATTCAGACTCTCTCTAGATCCCTTGCTACCACCGCTATCACCTAGATTATTGAAATAGTGGGAGGATCCGTTACTTGATGCGGATTCCTTTCTCGATCTCAAACTTCCAGATCCTGCTGCAGCAAAGTTTGGTGGTATGTTAGGAGCCAGAGTGAGATCCACACTGTTGTTAAGGATCTTCTCAAACGAAGCACTTCCGGGAGGTCTATCAAGATCACTGTAAGTACGTCTCCTTGGGGGAGGAGGACCCTTGTTGCTGTGAACCTGTCTCACTTGCATGAACGGGAAGGGGTTAATATCCACTGATACATGACCCACTGAAACATGACCTGTTGTGTTCACTGCCGCTGCAGCCGCTGCTGCAACTTGATCCGTCTCTCTACTCTCCACGCTCAGTTGACCCGTATCGGGTGGTTTCGGGCTCTCCTGAAAATCCTGTTCCGTCATCTCAACATCATCATCATCGACCCCATCTTGTGATAATCTAGATGGCGATGACGTCAGGATTGCTGGTGATGACGTCACAACTACACTTGGTGACGTCATATCATCTTGGTGATGATGATTGAGATCTCCCCCATCACTGTGCTCCTCCACCCTCTCAGACCAGGTTACTCGCCGTTCAGGGGATTCTGGGGAGGTGGATATAGGAGGGGGAATACCACGCTCAAGGGTGCTGATTGGAGTAGATAGATCAGAGGGAGGGAATACTGACACTGCCAAACCTCCTCCCCCTCCACCTCCACTACTGCCGGGAGAGTTGGAGGAATCTGGTGGGTTATTAGATGAAGTCGACTTGTTTTCAGAGGATGAATTGAGGACGGACTGATACAGCGATCCTCCTCCTCCATTCAGGTCCTCGGTTCCAGTTCCCTTGTCCTGGGTATGTATCCTATTATTATCATCACTACTGGTACACCCCACTGACACATCACTCTTTGTCTGAGTCAGACCCTCCAGCTCCTCACCAGTCTGCATCACTCCACCATCTGTCTGGACAGCCACAGTGTCACGTGACATTTCGAGAGAGTGGAAGCTGTCCTGGGTGGTGGTGCAGGAAGATGTGTTGACACTGGAGGCAATGCCGCTCGATGAGGGGTGAGGCATGGCGAGGGTGAGGTGTGGAACTCCACTTCCATCCAACCGGATACTCTTTGACAACTCCATGTTTTTGTTGTAGTCCCGGTTTCGTTGGAATGTCCTCAACAAATCACTGTTAGCTATTGCCTCCTCATCCATCCTATCAATTTCATCCTCCGTCTCCTCAGCCTCACTGAACCTCAACTGTCGAGCCTGTATTCGTTTACAGAACTCATACAGGAACCCATTGAGTCCGGAGGTAAAGTCCTGTTCCGAGAGGGTTGCAAGGGATCTGGTGGGTTGTGGAGATGGAGTTTCTTGTTGTACACGCGCTGAGATAGCGTTGAGACGAGATTTAAAGGACGCTAACTGGGTATCAATACCGTCATGTGGTTCTCGAGGTGGAACAGGTGGTGGCCTCTTTCTTGATGAAGGAGGGGGAGGTGGAGAGGGATCACTATCGGACGAAGCAGAGGATACTTTAGCTGAGGAGGAGGAAGAAGAGGAGGAAGTGTCAGGGTGGATTAGGGTAGTTTTCACAACACGATCATCTAGTGATGCCACCCTGATTTCTGTCCGTACCACCTCAGCTATACTCTTCTTGTTCCTATGTAGGGCAGTGTAAGGTTCAGCGTTATCAATCATGTTATTGATAACAGAGGAGTTGATGGACTGGACTGAGTACCTGTGATAGGACGTTCTAACCTTCCTTTTCATCGCTCTCTTCCTCTTCCTTCTTTTTCTTCTTTTTTCTTCTCCTGAGCCGCTTGTGACTCTCCTCAACCAGTTTCATGTGAGTCGAATGGTTGCCATGGTTACCATGGTAGTTTGCATGGGAATCATAACTCACAGTATCCACATACATCTCCGTGGTAACAGTACTATCACTACTCCCACTACCACTCCCTTCCTCCTCACTGCTGATACCCGCCATGATACAAGGATCAAACTCAGAACTGGGAGGTTTGTGTCTCCTCTTTCCCCTCTTTCTTCCATCGTTTTTGTTGTTATCGAACTTGAGGAGAGAGTAGTCCTTGTGAATGGCAATGAGATCAGGTCCTTGTTTGGAACGGTGTTGTTTGCTGGGAGGTTTTGATCTGCTAGGAAGGGGAGGAGGAGGTGGGGGTCCATTTTCTCTGCTATTGGAATTATAAACACCGTTCTCTTTCCCATGTCCATTTTCTCTGGTTGGACGAGAGGGCGGGACTCCATTTTCTCTGCTTGGACGAGAGGGAGGAACTCCGTTTTCTTTATCCCTGCGATGGTGATGGACATCATTCTTTTTCTTCTTGTCTTTACCAGTTCGATGTGATGCCTTGTGGGACCGGTCTTGGGACGATGGCTTGTCTTTAGACGACACCTTGTCTTGGGACGATTGCTTGTCTTGGGACGAAGTCTTGTCTTTCACTGGATGAGACTTGTCTTTAGCTGGCGTCCCATTAATTAACCTGTCATAAGACGAAGGTGTATCTTTCACCACACTATAATCCTCCTCAGGAAAGTGGGTGGGTGTACCCTCGATTAGCCTGCCTGACCTGCGGGTATGCTTCACAGAGAGAATATCCTGTGCAATAACTGGAGAAGTAGACCTGCGCTTGTTATTGTGTGATCTGGGGTTAGGGTTATCTAAATCAGTGTCTTTGAGGTGTTTTTGATTAGAGTCTCTGCCTCTCTTACTACTACGGCTTTGTTCCACATTTAGAGCTCGGGGATCGTTCTCTTTTGGTCGTCTCTGAAAAACAAAACACGTCATTAGTCAGGGAATTCAGAATCAAATAGGAATTCTAAATTCTTGGAATAAAATTTAGGAAGGGGGCTGACATCCTAAACACATTTACAGGTTACACACTATGATAGTTGGCACTGACATGATGGGATAGACTATCAAGTATCAGGTTATCTCTTCAAGATCTTGGGCGTCTGCCAGCGCTACAATACGATCTCTCTCCGATGGCGCGCCGCGCAGTGTTCAAAACAGGGGGCAAAGAGATGTGTCACGCCGTAGCAATCGCCCCGCGCCCTACACACATGTCACACACGCTCCTCAGAGAATTCTATGTTGCTGAGTCCAGAATGAGAATATGAGATGCTTTCTGAATCTCTCTCTCAGCTCTCTCTTGATGAGGTGCAATAGAGGTTGAGGTTAGGTGTCAAATAATTAGACAGTTGTGGTTGGGGTGAGTGTGTACAGCAAATTAGAGACAGGAGACTACAATAGATGAAGATCCAGTTGCTTGCTAGGTGTGTATTCAGTGAGTGATCTGTGATTTAGTGTGTGGCTTTTACAAGGACTTCATGTGAAATTATAAGGTTCCTTTCTATAACAAGGCCTCCCCTGCTCCTCACGGAACAACTCCAGAGTATCAGAAAAATCCCTTAGCCAGAAAGGCGTGTCAGAAGAATTATCACTAAGTTACATTTCTGGCAATAATGCATGACACTACGGGCGGTATTATATTCCCCCAGCTAGGAAAAGTCCCGTAATGTCCAAGAGATGCTGTTATGTGCACAAAAAGAGAAAAACATATTACATTTTTTTTCCAGTTTCCTGCTCACTAAATATGCATTGTCCGTCTACCCATATATTATACTCTCTTGTTCCGTATACAATCCCACTACATTCCACACTCACTACACAGTACTGGGTGCCGCAATATACAGCAGTGCTACTGTGTTTAGCCCCAATTCACCATGGAGACAACATGAAGGGAATATAAAACCTAGAATTGCTCAATCTGTGTCGGTTCGGTGGTGTAGTGGTTATCACATCTGCTTAACACGCAGAAGGTCCCGGGTTCAAAACCCGGTCGAACCTGTAGACTTTTTGCAACTTTAACATTTTCTTACTTTCAATTTTGAATAATGCAGACCATGGTCATGTGCCCTAATTTTGCTGAGATGTGATATCTGGCTGAATTCATGTCATGTGATTCCTGTTACGTCAGCAGAGCCCTGTTCGACCAGCTACCCCCGATTAACGCGACGTGATCCACCGATTATAATGGGTCAGCAGATCCAGTAATCGGCTAGTGTCATGTGATATACCGATTAACAGTCCTCCGTCATGTGACCCACCGATTACCAGGACAAGCGTTAGATGAGTCATCGTGTTCTGGGGTTAGATGAGTAGCTACAAGGTATCGAGTAACCCTGTCAACCAGGGACCGATTACCAAGGGGTCAGGGGTAGAAAAGGGGCAGCGGGGGACAGAAACAACATCCCCAACTCACGATGAACTCCTTCTCTATTGATGATCTACTCTCCAGCTGTACCAACGTGTACCCCCTCTACTTCCCTCACCACCAACCTCCTCCACCTCCTACATCCTCCTCCAAACTGGAACCTTCTGATTTTCCTGCTGGATCTGCATTTACAACATCATCCAAACCTACTGATTTCCCTTCTGGATCCGCATTTGATGTCAAGTCCTATCTCTCCTCCTCTACATTCTCTCCTGCCGCTGCTGCCGAGGAGCTGGCTGCCCTGCTGAGAGCTGAACAGAACCAGTCATATCCTCCCTCCCAGCAGTCCTATCCGTCTCCCTCTCAGACCTATCCTCCACCTTCCCAGTCCTATCAGCCCGAGGAGCAGTCCTACACATCCCCCAAACAGCAGACCTATCCCTCTCCCTCCCAGGAGCATCAGACCTATCCTCCACCACAACAACCCCAGGAAACCTACCCTCCCTGCCCTCCACTGACCGGATCCTCTCCTGCTACCTCCCCACACCATCCTGTGGACCTGCCTCCTGTTGATCTATCAGACCTGCCTCCTGTGGACCTCCCTCCTGTGGAATGTCCTCTATCAGACCTGCCTCCCCCTCCTACTGCAATCCACCCTCCACCAGCACCCCTTCCTCCCCTCCCTGCCTCACTGGCCCCCTACCTGGACCGATTTCCTCAATTTGCCAGTAAACCCTCCCTGACAATCCGACACCACCCTCTCCTCCGTGGATGGACCCCTGGAGCCCTGACCTCTACCCGGAACCCTGGTACCCTGACCTCCTCTACCCGTCCTACTGGCGCCCTGACCTCCTCCACCCGTCCTACCCCACCTAAACCCTACCAAACCAACCACCGGACCAGTTTCTCACCCTCCCAGATCCGGGTCCTGGAGGAGCGGTACCTCTTCTGTGACCGCATAGAGAAGAATGAGAGGACCGAGCTTGCTGCCAGGATCGGTGTTTCTGAGGCCTCCATCCGGACCTGGTTCCAGAACAGACGAGCTAAGCAGAAGAGGACTGAGAGGATCGAGCAAGCACTGCACCTGGCTGCATCTACTGGAGTGTTTTGATTTGAGATATTTATTTAGTTTCCCAAACTTGTGAATTGATGTGTCTATAATTGTGTCTACCCTAAATAACTGAATCACAATTAACACCCATTCCCCCTCACTGATTCACAACCATTTCCCTCTCACTGATTCACAAACATCCATCTGTCATGACCCACAAACACCCATTCGACACATTCAATGTACTGAGTATTACAATTCACAAATGCTCTCTCACAGATACTGTACTCACCAACTCGGCCTGGTATCTCTTGCACACGGTATAGTGGGATTCCAGTTGCTTCTTACTGATCTTCACATTGCAGTAATCACACCTTACCACTGCATAGTTACACATCTGGGGAATACACGTTAGATATATCTGGGGAATATATTCAGTTCTAATCTGTGGAATATAATATACAATTTCACCAGGATTTTACGGGGTAATGGGGTGAAACAATCGGAGAATTGGAACAAAATAATAGATACGATAAAATGAAATGCAACTGGACCCTCCTTATAAAAAACGAGAAATATTAAATTATGGTCTTTTCTCACCAGTTCATGGTCCTGTAGATCTGCTATTGACGCGACAGTCGGACACCCACTTCCACTGTACGTGCATCTCAATCTGAGGTCCTCCATCTTCCGAACCAGCCGGATCTGTGGGGGTAATTGGTGTAAGTAAGGGGGTGGGGGTAGCCGGTAGTATCCAGTAGGGTTAAGGGTAGGACTAAGAAAGGCGGGATGGAGTAAATAAGGTTTAACAAATTGTAAATCAAGAGGAGGTAACAGTGCGATTTTAACACTCAACTGATGGCATGGCAACCCACACTCAATCATTGCTAACAGATCACGGAGCATCTTGGTAAGTTAAATGTCTCTACACACGACACACATTACAACAAGGCAACACACACTACAAACCTTTGGCGGGAGGAGATGTTTAGATTTTCGTATGATCATGCAGTCAAAGGGACATCTGTTGTTCCCTTCCAGCCAGTCGTCTATACAAAACGTACAGAACATGTGGCCACACACACTCTGATGGGGGGCGGGATATTTCAGATTAGAGACACCTTGCCTTGCTCGACTCTGTTTGAACAAAGCAAGAAACACCCTAAGTCATGGAAATGTTGTCAAAAACAGCCCGAACCTAGAAATCATTAGGGGCAAGCTAATTTTTGCACAATCCGATAGTCAATAGGCCCCTGAACCACCAAAAAAAAGTCCCAAGCCCAACTCCTGGGGGAAGTGCCCCTAATTGGCACTAATTGATTACAGTGTATTTGTAACCATCAATTAAATCGTAAATCGTCTTAGGAAAGGAGTAGAGGGAAAACCGAGGGCACTAAAGTGTTCAGCGTCCTCGCATTAGTGGGTGTAGGTGCCGGAATTAAGTCTCTATCTCATTGGGTTAATTAGATAATTGGATAATTAGATCCGCGCATAGCCGTTTTTGGCCATATGGCTATAGCCACTTAGGAATGGTTTAGAGACTTTGCACTGGTGCCATTTTGTAGGCAATGGCTAAGTTATGGGGGGTCGTGGTCGGACTTTTAAGCTCTATCTCCAACCGTTTAGCCGTTATTTGGATTCAAAGGTGCTGAAAATGAGCAAAAAATGGTAAAAAGTACGATTTTGAGCCTCTTTGTGGATCTTTGAATCCAAATAACGGCTAAACGGTTTGAGATAGAGCTTAAAAGTCCGACCACGACCCCCCATAACTTAGCCATTGCCTACAAAATGGCACCAGTGAAAAGTCTCTAAACCATTCCTAAGTGGCTATAGCCATATGGCCAAAAACGGCTATGCGCGGATCTAATTATCCAATTATCTAATTAACCCGATGAGATAGAGACTTAATTTCAGCACCTATCCCCACTAATTCGAGGACGCTGATCATTTTAGTGCCCTCGGTTTTGTCTCTACTCTTTTCCTAAGGGGCTATAGCCATATAGCCAAAAAACGGCTATGCGCAAACCTAATTATCCAATTATCTAATTAACCAGATAAGATAGAAACTTAATTCCAGCACCTACCCCCACTAATGCGAGGACGCTGAACACTTTAGTGCCCTCGGTTTTCCCTCTACTCCTTTCCTAAGACGATTTACGATTTAATTGATGGTTACAAATACACTGTAATCAATTAGTGCCAATTAGGGGCACTTCCCCCAGGAGTTGGGCTTGGGACTTTTTTTTGGTGGTTCAGGGGCCTATTGACTGTCGGATTGTGCAAAAATTAGCTTGCCCCTAATGATTTCTAGGTTCTAACAAGAATTCCATGAATTACCCCTGATAGATAACTAAAATGGAAACAAAAAATCACCATATAACTTATAGCTGATTGTCCTTGCCTCGGATATATATAACTTATTAAAACTACTATTTTGTGGACCTTAGCCTACCTCTACGGGGATGCATAGCAGATTCTGGCAGATATCACATAGAAATTCTGGTCGAACTGATCCTGTTACGACACGTCTCTGATCGTAGCCGGAGCCGGGGTTATAAGATAACGTTTCATTCATCGGTTAGTTAGCTAGAAAGGAAGGGGAATATAAATAGATTATCTGAGCTATACATTGATTTTTCACATCGTTTTTCAGTACTAGTTTTTATTTCCAATCGCGTTTACAAGATTCACAGAAACTAGCATACAACAAGTGTAAAATCTAAAAATCTAAAACAGCACATGCCAACAGAAATTAGGGCACAAGGCTTCTTTATAAATAACAGTCGTACCCCGTCATGTTGGCTGGCCGCACAGCGCCACCCACGACGCGGTCTACGACGTCTAAGAAGTACGAATAAAACGGAATCAATATCAGCAGATTACATCTTTGACCGCATGACAGACAGCACTATATGCGGGCGGCCAATTTGACGGGGCACCACTGTCACACAAAAGTCAAAACTCAAAAGTGAGTTCAAAAATTAAAAACACAAAAGAAGAAAGTCGCAAAACACAGATTTTTTTCAATTTCTATTCGGGCGCGCGCGGCGGTAAAAAGAGATTTTGCTTAATAATGCGCGTCACCATTTTGCAGTTGTGTTGACTATTTTTGGCGAGTTCCAGAAACTTTAATCAAAGAGAAAATAATTTTGGATAATTAGATTAAAAGTAGTCAAAATGAAATATCTCTGAAAACAACATTACAAAACAATCACCTATCGTCCCACGAAGATTTTCTCTTCCTATTATCAATCTCATTGTCACTATCACTACCACTGTCACTGTCAGAATCACTTTTTCTCCTCTCATCGACATTTTTCTTTGCCTCTTCGTCGTCTTCAGAAGAACTGTCACTGTATGCTCCCAAGCCAGTTAGCGGTACCGGTGATTCCTCCTTCTCAACTCTGAAAGAGGACATTTTCTGGTAACATGGCCATAGCATAGTAAATTAAGAATCATCAATTTGACAATTTACTAATAGTAATCCAATTTCATAAGTTATGGGTCCACGACCCAGGTAGTAATTTCTTAACCGGCTAATAATATAAGTACACTGACCCTCGCAGTCACTATGTGGGACAGCTTCTGTGACTCAAAGTGTGAGGGATAGTGTAGAGTGTAAACTGATTTCACAAGCCTAAAGAATAACAAAAAATAGGTTTTTGCCACTCACATTTTTCGTTTTTTGACAACTCCAACAAGCAGTTGTTTCTGTCTCGTCATAGTTTTCTTAGCAGGTGGGGCAGGTGCTGCCATAGCAACGGAGTGGGTGGATTCAGCATTCAGGTCTACCATCCTAGCCTGCAGGAAACGTAATGTTATTCATACTGTTCAGTGTTCATATTGTGAACAGAAGACACAATACCAGGAGATACAGGAAATTCAAGGCAGAAAGGGTAAGAAAATATAATAAAACGTAATTGTCGGGTACCTATCTATCTGAATTCTGATTACTTACCTTGAACTTTTGTAGTTCCTCTATCTCGTGTTTCCGTTGCTCAGAATGTTCCTTCTTTTTTGTCTCCTCCCAAGTTTCCAAGAACTGATGCTCATCAGTATCGAGTCCCGAGTAAACCATGTTTTCTGGGGGGAATAAATTTAGTTAAACGTAGAAGATGATACCGTATCTAATATGTTGGGCCAACATATTAGATACGGTATTGTTGGTACAATCCTTTGCAACAGCTCATTTTGGATCGGGTATCCAGTGGATACTATCCACACATCACCCTGCGGGTTGACACACGGTATACAGGCGGGCAAGAGATTCAGTATGAATCCCTTGAGCCCACCGTGCGTCACCCCGCATGAACCATTGTGAGGTGAGGATACCCTTTATGGCGCACATCTGAGTGCCCCATCTGAGCGTACTTTCGCCAGACAGAGGATGCCTGATTCACTACCGACAGTAGGTCAGAACTCAGAAGCCCAGAAGGAATGGAGTTGATACACTATAACATTAGTGCACTTGTGTTTGTACACAATAATGGTTTTATAACTGACTCATAACTAGCACTAACACTACTTACTGTATCGGAATTGTTCCTCTATCTCTTGACGCTTGAGTTCCCTATTCTCCTTGAGTCGTTCATACAACGTCCTCGTTTCAAAGTCATCCTCCTTGTCTTCTGTTGAGGGGTTAGGAAAAAGTTTAAAAACTTAAGACAGGGCTAGATAAGTCTTGACCCAATGATCAAACTTTATTGTGTACAAACTAATTGCCCCCTTACTGCTAACTGCGTCCATGAAACCGGACAGACCAGGATAGATCATAAACATTTGCATTACGTTCAGTAGGTACATCTGGGTTCCTAACTCTCTCCCATTCATCTGCCCTCCGTGCCCTCATCTGTTTCAGGGCCTCTTCTTGGGCGTCCTCCTTGGAGTCTGTGTGACCAGGGGATGTTGCTGCGGTACTCATACTGTCTGTCTGCTATAGAAAGGGCTGGGTATGTTAACGGGGAACCGGGGAGGTATTGGGAATTGTTAATGGGGAATGTAGGGTATCAAGGGAGGGGCCATGGGGGGGGGGGGGCTGTTCGTGTGATATATGACTATTCATTGGTAAATAATGAGGTACATTGAATTGTAATATAAGTGTAGACGGTGATGTTGTTGAATTGGTGGACGGATATTTGGGGTCTCCACTCTTAGTTAGTGAAGACTGTAGAGCTGCCTCGCAAGAGCTAATTCCGCTGTATTGAGACTGAAGGGTGTGCTTGTTGGGGCGATTAGCTGCTGTCCGACACGTAATAGTATATTATATTTGTATTGAACAGCGTGCATGCTGTGTTTACTCACACTCTCTCTCTCCCTCACTCTCTCTTTCTCTCTCACTCCTCTCTCTCTCTCTCTCTCTCTCTCTCTCTCTCTCTCTCTCTCTCTCTCTCTCTCTCTCTCTCTCTCTTCTCTCTCGGTGAACTGCAAGCTTGACGCTTTGCGTGACGTAAAACTTTGCTTGTTCACTTGAAAGCAACGTCTGATTGGGGGACGATTTGACAAGGGAGAGGAAAAAAAGAGAGATAGAGAAAGAAAGAGAGAGGGAGAGAGAGAGGAGAGAGAGAGAGAGAGAGAGAGAGAGAGAGAGAGAGAGAGAGAGAGAGAGAGAGAGAGAGAGAGATAGAGAGAGAGAAAGAGAGAGAGAAAGAGGGGCGAGTAGAAAATTGGCCACATGAAAACTTTCTTTCAAGCATTGTCTATTTGTTGTGCTGCTTTTTCGCTGCCGTAATATGACTGTCAGAGATAATCCTACCACCTCTCAACAACCCGGTAAGCCATAACCTGTATGGCGGCGCCATACCCCATTTGATTCTCGACAGTGCGCTCAATTGGGTCGCGGCGCCAGACAGGCCATAACAGGGTCCATCTCCTAGTCCTACGAGATCGAGACTATTAGCTACTCAGGGGGGGGGGGGCCTGCCGCAAGAATCTCATGCCTCATTGGCGATTTTCAGGGTAGCTGGGATTTTTGAGATTTTCGATTTTTGGCTAAAAAACGTGGGATTTTTGAGATTTTTGAGGCAAATTTGCGTTTTTTCGGGGAAAACCCGCAAATTTTTCTCAAAAATCTCATAGAAAGGAAAAATTTCCATTCGAAAATTTGGAATAGAAACAATCCTTGTGTTTTTCTACCAAAAATCAAAATTCTAAATAGAAATTTTCCTTGTGTTCTAGTACAAAAGTTGATGTGAAGCTAAAACATGAAATCTACCTATTTAAATTACTATACTGCTATCATGATTCAGTTTTAAGCTAAAAAATATGTCGAAAAACTGAGTATTGGCAGCCAAAATTGTGCCAATTTACCACAAAAATCTCAAAAATCTCATCGGCCGAAAAGAGGGTAGCTGAGATTTTTGCGGCAGGCCCCCCCCCTACTCAATAATGAATGAAAGTCTCACTCCCTTAGTATTATAGATCATTGACTCATTGGGAGAGGGTAGCAAATTGTAGTGGCCACCATCGTTTCACATGGCTATGTGCTAGGTTGATTTCAGTGTTTGAACTTTACTATGTTTCAGATGCCAAAGAACTGGACACCCTGTTCTACGAGAGTGTCACGCTGTCAGAAAGGCTACGACGATGTGTGGCGGACTGTAGTAACTTGCTACACGATCAATCCTTTAGAGTTGAGACTGAACTCTGCCGGAGCTAGTCAGACAATTTCAATAACCCACCTCTCAACAACCCGGTAAGCCATAACAGAGCCCATCTCCCACGAGATCGAGACTATTAGCAACTCAATAATGAATAAAAGTCTCACTCCCTTAGTATTATAGATCATTGACTCATTGAGAGAGGGCACGGCGTGCC
Source organism: Hormiphora californensis (assembly GCA_020137815.1). Lineage (NCBI taxonomy): Eukaryota > Metazoa > Ctenophora > Tentaculata > Cydippida > Pleurobrachiidae > Hormiphora > Hormiphora californensis. The sequence continues at coordinate 6,255,209 of CM035355.1, read as the reverse complement.
TGGTGAAATTTTAACACGACCTAGCATGCGACGGGAAACCACCACTTGTACGGGGTAGCTGAGGGTCTACAGAATGGCGCTACGGTGCGGGAAAAAACATTCCATTCCCTAAAATCTTTTTTTTTACTTTTATTTGATTTGGGTCAAAATTGGCTATATTAAACGTGGTCCCGAAAAATCCATAATGACTTAGCACACGAAATATGTCACCCCCCACCTATTTTTGCACGTAGAATCGATTGCCGTTGAAGTCGAATCTCTAAAATGACTGTAAAATGGTCAAAAGTTGATTTTTTAAACCATTTTTTGGAGGTTTTTGGGCCCCTAAACGATTGAAAACGTTGAGATAGGAATTTGAAACTAGTGCCAATCGTTAAAATGGTCATTTTTCTACCAAGAACCAAGTTTTCGTGTATACCCGATTTATGGTTAGATTTGGGCAAATTGTTGAAATCTGCCAACTAGGAGAACCGTAACTTGATTTTCTTGTTTTTTGGATTTTGGAATTTTCGACAAACTTCTGATTGAAATGGTCAATCGGGACCATGCTTAAGTTGTTTATGGGACAATTTTCGACTAAAATCCAAGATTTCATACCAATCCAATAACAGATCGTTGGTTTATAGAAAATTTAAGTAGGCAAAACGGTGAAAATAAGCAAGAAAAGTTGTCATTTTGACCGTTTTGCCTACTTAAATTTTCTATAAACCAACGATCTGTTATTGGATTGGTATGAAATCTTGGATTTTAGTCGAAAATTGTCCCATAAACAACTTAAGCATGGTCCCGATTGACCATTTCAATCAGAAGTTTGTCGAAAATTCCAAAATCCAAAAAACAAGAAAATCAAGTTACGGTTCTCCTAGTTGGCAGATTTCAACAATTTGCCCAAATCTAACCATAAATCGGGTATACACGAAAACTTGGTTCTTGGTAGAAAAATGACCATTTTAACAATTGGCACTAGTTTCAAATTCCTATCTCAACGTTTTCAATCGTTTAGGGGCCAAAAACCTCCAAAAAATGGTAAAAAATCAACTTTTGACCATTTTACAGTCATTTTAGAGATTCGACTTCAACGGCAATCGATTCTACGTGCAAAAATAGGTGGGGGTGACATATTTCGTGTGCTAAGTCATTATGGATTTTTCGGGACCACGTTTAATATAGCCAATTTTGACCCAAATCAAATAAAAGTAAAAAAAAAGATTTTAGGGAATGGAATGTTTTTTCCCGCACCGTAGCGCCATTCTGTAGACCCTCAGCTACCCCGTACAAGTGGTGGTTTCCCGTCGCATGCTAGGTCGTGTTAAAATTTCACCAGGCACGCCGTGAGGGTAGGAAACTGTAGTGGCCACCATCGTTTCACATGGCTAGGTGCCACATTGATTTCAGTGTTAGAACATTATTATTTCAGATGCCAAAGAGCTGGACACCCTGTTCTACGAGAGTGTCACGCTGTCAGAAAGGCTACGACGATGTGTGGCTGACTGTAGTAACTTGCTACACGACCAATCCTTTAGAGTTGAGACTGAACTCTGCCGGGAAGTTCTAGACAAGGATTTACCAGGTACAAATACTGAGAGATAATTTAATGTTTCCATGATTTCACCGATGATAATTATGTAACCGATGTAACTGCACTTCAGTTATTAAACCACCCGGACAAGTGAAGGATAAGAAAGAAGAAATTCCAGAAGTTAAGGATCAAGATGTAGAGGATGAGGAAGAGGGAGAGGTGTTGCAGATAGCTGATGATGGGATAGAGAGTGATGTTACGGAAAGTGATCTGGAACTCAGTGATGAGCTCACTGAAGTTTCCTCTACCGGTGAGTATCAAGCCTTCGACCACTAGTCACATTTGGTTATAAAATAACCCTCTTCGGCCCTTGCCTATGGCGGGAGAGAAAGTGGTAGCTGGATCAGGTGTTTAACCAGACTCAATCAATCAGACTTTAAACTGACTTTATCTCCATTTAGCATCAGTAAGTGACCGATCAGAGGGGGAGTCAATAGAGTTGGAGGTTGATGATCTGGGATTGAAGGACTGTACTGTGACTAGGAAAATAAGACAAAAAGATACACCTGAGAGGAAGAAGGTGGAAAAGAAGAAAAGGGAGAGGGATGAGACGAGAGTGATGATTAATCGTGTCGAGAAACAGGTTAGATACATGCTCTTTTTTTGAAGCGTATGATGTGTTTAACCGGGGTGGACCACTAGCTTAGCACCCAAAATCACCTTTCCATTGACCGATAAGGGTATTTCAAGGAACTTCACTCATTTGACACAACTGAATCCCAATTCAGGTATCGTGTAAGTGTTGTCGGTCTGTTATGGGGCGGATACTTCACGAGATAGATAGCTGTGAGAATGCAGAGAACATAGCGAAACTGAAACCGTACCAACCTAAAACCTCTATCATAACGGACTTCCAGGTAGGAATAGATTTTCGATTTAGAACGCCATCCATCTGAACCATTATATTGCCGAGATTCAGAGCTGCTAATTGGTTGCCATGCTGCGTGACGACCCCGGTTCGGACAGTCTTTTGTGTGACAACTAAAATTGCTACCAAGGATTCACCCCCAAAACCACCCCACAGGGTGCAGTTGAGTTCCAGCACCGTTACAATCAGGAATGGTACGCTGCTATAGCCATCCAACGGTCCTGGAGGGCCTACTTTCTGAGAAAAGTGCAGCGATTACGAAGGGCTGAAGTGAGGAGGTACAAAAATGAGATGAGATTGAAGTATGGACACATTGCACATTTTGTTATCAGACGAGATGCCAACAAATCAAAGTGATTGTTGGATGAAACTTTTATCATGCTCCTTGACAAGTTCATTCTTGTTTATGAGAAGCGAAGAGAAGAAAGAGTAGTAGTGAACACAGTTTTGACCACTAAAGATGACCAGATATAATATTCAGATTTATTTGTACAAGAATTGTAACATGAGGTTGTATTCATTGAGTTGTACTTGTAGTAGGACGGAGTAATGAACTTTGGTGACGAAATTACCGCTCATTTCTCAGATTAGGAGGTCCGAGGTAGTAAAAGGGGTAATTTCAATACTGGCATCAGGGTGATGGAGGTGGGAAATAGGATCGGGGTTCAGAAAAGCTAAAGTAGAAACGCGAAGTCACTATAAGAGAAACTTAATCAACAAGAAACCACAGCCACAATAATTATACACACACAGTCTGAAAATTATCTAGAACTTTAACAGATGAAAACTGGACCAATAATTTGAAAAGGTGCTCCTATTTGCTGTTAGATAATGTGATACACATACATACAAGTTTTTATTTGTTATCGATTGGTTACCACGGTCACGATATGGTAACCAATCATGGTAACTTTAATTGTGACCTATAACAGCCACTGGTTACTAATATATTTGGTAACCATAGCAACTGATCTGTCTAGTTTTCCACGGGGCAGATGGCCCTAATTTTCCTGAATGAATCCTCATCTTCCAGAATTGATAGAATGTACCTTGCCACGTCGGCTCTGTCAGTACGAGTTGCCCCAGATCGGTCCACTTGGGATACGTAGAAATCAGTGTCATTGGTAATGAAGCTCTTCTCTATAGGGATAAAGGGATAGTTAGATCTTGTTTATGACAAAGGGGAGACACCTTAAAGTTAGGTAAGTAGTATTGGGCGGAAAATAGGCATGTTTGAATTTGGCGGTTCTATGTATTCAACATCACCACAGAAATCCGTGTCATTTGTAATGAAACTCTTCTCTAGGGATAGAGGGAAGGTTAGACCTTAGAGCCGGGAAATAAAGACACACATTTGGCGGTTATATGTATTACTGTGTACCATGACAGCCTGTGTGCCCCTCTTTCAGAACCTTTCTCTGAGCTATATACCTGTGACAGGTCCATTGGTGAGGCCCCCGGGAAGTACAAAAGTATAATCAAGGTGATCTGATTTCTCAATCTCGATCTCGCTCTGTCTCATTCCCTCCAGAACCTGTCCTATGAAGTATTTTACAAACATCCGTACCATGAAACTACCACACTTCTCACGGGATGCTGGGTCTGTGTACCTAGGAGGGGGAGTGAGCGATTAATCTTTTGGGACCTGGCAGGGGGCAACCTCTAGAGTCTAGGGACTCTAGAAACTACATCATAGTTCGAGTTTAGAATATCCGGCATCAGGCTGCCAGAAACCGAGACTAAGATCAAACTCAGGGATCACTTACCAGGAGTGCATGAAGATACACCTTCGTTTCCCTGCTTCCCTCATACACTCTGACACATTTCCCTCTACTGTTAGAAAGTGCCTGGAAAGGAGGTGATATGAGTTACAACAGCTGTTCTAAAAAGGATAATGACATTTCTCTGGAGCAAGGAGCCTTGCATTACAGCCCCCGAAAGGCCGTTTTTTCCGGGCTCCGGCACGGGAGCAACTTACGGGCAGGGTTCCCTGAACTGAACAGAGAATCCAAGGGTAGATATGACAGCGTCACAATCATTCACATGAGGCTGGAGTTGGGACCTATCAAATACATCACACTGAACCACCTTGAGGTTCTCGTGGGTCTGGGTTATCTTACTGGGGGTACGTACCTGTAAAATAGAGCTAGGTATTTGCGTGAGAAAGTGGAAGGGCGAGGGTAGAAAAAACATCGTATTTCGCATTGACAAAATGGGGGGGGGGGCAGTACAAAAAACACGTACTAACCAGTGCGGTGACGTGATGGTCCTTCTCTAATGCCTGGGAAAGTAGATGTTGGCCCGTCTGACCAGATGCTCCCAGTACCAATAACCTCATAGCTGCACCTGCTATTCACTGGAGCTAGGGGATAACATGTGGAGTTAACAGTTGGTAGCCCATGGTGAAACTTGGATAAGATAAAAAGTATAAAGTAGGTTTCAAAATCAAGGATAGGAACTATTATAAACATCGCGTAAACATCAAACATGCAAACTAGGAATCAGAAATTAGAAACTGCTTCGTCTCGCTTGTTGATGGTGGATTTAATTTCGTCTCCGTGACTTTTTGTCAGACTGGCTGGTCGAGGTCAGTTGGCTAGATACTAGATACCCATCAGACTCTACTTATCCAACAATTATGTCAAATTTAGACATGTTTTTGCTTTACAACTTTTAAAGAATGAATCATTTCGTCTCCCTGAAATTGAGAGATGAACTTGAAGGGTAGATCCTGGATGGTTCCTTTACCCTGTCATCCACCTTCGCTAGTTTTGTGTTCAAATGATGTCGGTGTTGAAAATGTAAGCTGACTAACTAAACAGCTGTATTAGATCACGAACATATCACGAACATATCACATGTATTAGGGCACGGACTAGGGCACAGGTACTGTGTAGTGGGTAGGAAGTGCTTTGTTAGTGCTTGTAAAGACGGGGAAAGGGAGCTTCATTGTACCACCCCCTAGTGGCTAGTGCGTCCTCGTAGAAGAAGATGCTTTGTTAGTGTTTGCACCATTCATCAAACAGCAGTTGTATTGTCTAGTTGTACATGTAGTGTTTTGTTTGTACACGTATCAAGATCCATGTCTAGACAATGCTTAGCTTTTGAACCGAGAACATAATACATTGTAATTCTGAGGTTCCCTGCTTTCTGATCCGTTGCTACATGTTTACTTTTTTGTTGCTTTGTTCGACCCTTTCGCTCTCCGCACCCAGCTGTTTGTATGATAATTGAAACATGAGTATTTTGGTCGGCCCAGCATTTATTTGATTTTGAGATCCGTTAAGATATTTTTCGACCTAAGCGAGTTTCACCCTGGGCTACATTATATCCTAGCTTGTGCACTATGAGGTTATTAGTACTGGGAGCATCTGGTCAGACAGGCCAACACCTACTTTCCCAGGCGTTAGAGAAGGACCATCACGTCACCGCACTGGTTAGTACGCGTTTGTACTGCCCCCTCCAAAACAGCCATACCCTTTGGCTTTCGTAAATTTGTGCATAAATTATGTCTATACCTTTTCTACCCTCCCCTTCTACTTTCTCACGCCAATACCTAGCTCTATTTTACAGGTTCGTACCCCCAGTAAGATAACCCAGACCCACGAGAACCTCAAGGTGGTTCAGTGTGATGTATTTGATAGGTCCCAACTCCAGCCTCATGTGAATGATTGTGATGCTGTCATATCTACAATCGGGTTCCCTGTTCAGTTCTTCGAGCCCTGCCCGTAAGTTGCCCCCACGCAGAACCGGCCAGCGCCTTGTTTTTAACTTTGAGATGCTCGTGCTCCGGAGAAATATCATTATCCTGTTTAGAACAGCTGCCGTAACTTATCACCTCCTTTCCAGGCACTTTCTGACAGTAGAGGGCAATGTGTCAGAGTGTATGAGGGAAGCAGGGAAACGAAGGTGTATCTTCATGCACTCCTGGTGAGTGATCCCTCTCTGACTTAGGGGCAGCCTGATGCCTGATACTCTAAACTTCGTGTCTCTAACTATCAATTTCGAGAGTTATCTGGTTTTAGATCGATTATATTCCCCCGATCTCCCTCCCAGGGGCACAGATGCAGCATCGCGTGACAAAGTTGGAAGTTTCATGATACGAATGTTTGTAAAATACTTCATAGGGCAGCTTCTGGAAGGAATGAGACAGAGCGAGATCGAGATTGAGAAATCAGATCACCTTGATTATACTTTTGTACTTCCCGGGGGCCTCACCAATGGACCTGTCACAGGTATTATATTGCTCAGAAAAAGGTTCTGAAAGAGGTCACACGGGGTGCGGTGATACACAGCAAATAGCAATACCGTAGAACCACCAAACTAGAGTCCTTCTTTCCCGGCCAATTCCCAACTGTCTCCCCCTTTTGTCCTAACCTAATATCAATTCCCCTTAATTTATCCCAGACAAGAGCTTCGTCATAAACGACACGGATTTCTGCACAACACAAGTGGACCAATATTGGGATGTTCAAACCGAAAGAGCCGACGTGGCCAGGTACATTCTATCAATTCTGGAAGACGAGGATTCATACAGGAAAATTAGGGCCATCTGCCCCGTGGAAAACTAGACAGATTAGTTGCTATGGTTACCAAATACCAGTGGTTATTATTGGTCACTATCGGTTACTATTGGTTACCATGATTGGTTACCATGTATCGTTGTAACCATGATCGAATACAAATAAAAACTTGTGTTTAAGGATGTGTATCCTTTCAGCGAGAACACAAGAAGTACTTTTTCAGATTAGTATAACTTGCATGGGTAAAAGCAGTGTGAAAAATGCTATATATAATTTTTAGACCGTGTGTATGTAAATGTGGGTTCTTGATTATCTTAAACTAATAACTTCGGATTTCTAAAGCTATTCTTGTAGCGCTTTCCCCAAGAACGTAAAATAAAGTGCTTTTTAAAACTATCGAAGGTGGAAATCAGGGGAAAGGAACCATCCCGGACCACACCTTCATCTCCCACTTTCAGGGCGACGGAATGATTCATTCTCTAAAAGTTTTAAAGTGCTTTACATACATGTGGTGCCCACTTCAATAAATAATAATTATCACACACGCACGAGTTTGGGTCGACACTCGACAAACAAGAATAACTGCATTATGTTTCATAATGCTATGTTTCCCCGCCAACCTTTATTTTCAAAACCATCTAATGTGAAGGCGGGACAGACATTTCCGATCATTTATGAATCACTCAGACCGTATTAGAACGGGGGGGGGGGGGGGGGGGGCCAACGCTCATTTTTTATATATTTTTATATATTTTATATACCTTTTTTTTGGAAAAAAAAAACATAATTTTTTATATATATATAAAATATATAAAAATATATAAAAATACATATGAATATATAAAAATATATAAAAATATATAAAAAATATATAAAAATATATAAAAAATTGTGCCGAAAGTGTGAAAACAGAAAGCTGTTTTTCGCCATAGCGGGATCAAATATCATTCAATTGATCTCAAACTTGGTCAGCATCTTCATCTAGATAATCCTGATGATTTTCCGTCATCAATGTGACGTTTGTAACATCGTGACGTCGCGTCAATAACGTCATGACGTCAAAATGACGTCAAAAATGATTTGTTTTTTTAGTTTCGCGATCCCAACCTCTCTTCACCAGTTCTAGTACATCTGCACGGATCAACATACAAAAAATGATTGAAATCACACCAAAACTGGTAGATATTATTAGGCCGGAACCTCTCTTCACCAGTTCTACTTTTGACAGTGCATAATTCACTTTTGAACACATTCTCAATTATGTAAAACAGCTATTACCCTCTCAAACACTTAAATTAACTCTATGAAACATATTCAAGTGAACAATAGATGGAAATAATCCCCTTTTTTGAAAGTAAAAGGGGTGAAAAAAGGGTTTATTTTATATATTTTTATATATCTTTATATATTATTTATATAACTTTATATATTTTTATATATTTTTATATATTTTTATATATTTTTATATATATATAAAAAATTCCAAAATTAAGGAAATATATAAAAAATTCGTTGCCCCCCCCCCCCCATTAGAACAAATCCTTGTGTTTTAGTAGCACTAAATTGCGCGCCACATTGCAGGGCTCACATTTCCTGAAAACGTGCCATTGACGTATTTGATGAAGGAGCAACACCGTTGTCCCTCGCAACTGAGCGGGTTACGTTACAGGACAAAAAAGCGTGACACATCACTAGTATGTAAAATTGTCGAATTCTAAACCCCTATGCCTTTTTGCAAAAGGCATCTGGGTGAATGCCTTCGGCATTCACCCAGGCGGGGAAAAAATATGACTAGGAAATGTAATATGGACTGGAGGGACTATGAATACCTCTTATCTCACTTATACAACACATGCAGTGTCTCCCAGACACTAGGTTGTGCATTATTACCAAGATATTCCATGTTTCTGGGTCTCAGATCTCAGAGATGCTAGACATGCTAAAAAGAGGTTCTGTGTTAGTTAGAGAACTAAATAATAAGTAAACATTTAAAGGGGTAACCAGCAAGGGGAAGGGAAAGGAGTAAAAAACAAGATATCTACAAAAAGTGAACAATAAACAATGATTTATAAAACAAACAGTAAGGACCAGCCTTCAACAAAAACATTCTCTCCCACCCACCCCAACCAGGCCCCCACCTTTATAGTGGTTACCAATGGTTACCTCTGTTACCCCTGGTTACCCATCATGCCCAATATTAGCAGTCCCTGGCTGACTTCCCGAGGCAGGTGTCATGGTTACCACTCGAGCCTCCAATCTCTCTGATTCCCTTCTCTCCTGCTCCCTCATCCTATCCCTCATTCCCCGGAGTTGGGTCGCTTTCTGGGATAAACGTGATGTCCGCTTGTTAATCGCTATCATCTCCTTTCTAACCTGCATGCAGAATTCATTTGTATTTTGTTTGTTTGTTTGTTTATTCTGCTTTTGGAGGAGGTCATCTGTGTCATAGAATGGAAGGACCAATGTTGTAACCTTTCCATAGGGTTAAATTCAATAAACAGGATGAAATTCTTAAAAATTCTAAAACTAATATAAAATTCCTTACCAGGATAAGTTTTTGCCTGTACGCAGGAACCTGCGCCATGATACCCTGCACTTCCCTAAGCACTCCCTCTGCCCTCTTCCTTCTTTCTAGGGCTGCATCTACAACAGCCTCAAGATGCCCCTGAAGTAGGAGAGGTTGACAAGGCTACCCAAGCGTTATCATTACCATGATAAGCAAGGGTTAACATTACTATGGTAACCAAGGGATAACATAACCAATGGTAACCAAGAATTAACATCACCATGGTTACCAATTCATTTACCATGACAACCGACTAACCTGACTATCAATAACGGCATCCACCCTCTGGGTAACCTTGGCCTCTAAAGGTGCCAGAATGGACTTTACCCCAGCACTCATTCCATGTACAAACTGGGTTCGCTCCTAAAATAATGGGTATTGCTAACATCAAAACTTTGGTTTAAAGGGATGAGAGAGGGGAAAACTCCCTAATAAAAAAAACCAACAAGGCTATTATTATATGTTCGTAAAAGGCAAGCTTCCCCTCGTCCGACCCGAAGTTGGAATCATATGGGTTTAGTTTGTCGAACCGGCAAGTTGCTAACATTTTCAAATCTTCACTACTTCTCAAATGATCCCATACTTTCAGTCTAATCCCAAAATCCTATTAAAAATAGAGACAAAAATAACGGCACCAAACTGTGAAATGCCCTTGCATTAGTGCGAGTAGAATAAAATCAATTTTCTATCTAAAGGCCGAGTTTATAGCAAGAAAGGACTATTTTACAACGAATTCTCTGGTTAGTATGGTAACCAACTCCGTTGTCATGGTAAATCAATCGAACTCTATCGAGTTCTATCGCCAGCAACTGGATGAAAATTTATCCATTTCATTATGCACAATGCACAGGCTTTGGTTACGAAGTTACCCCTTGCCAGCGTGTGCACGCGAAGGTCGCCCGGCGACAGAGTGTGAGGTGTCTTCGATACCAAGCACAGGCTTGTGTAACAAAAAGGGGCGTTTTTATAGCTTATTGTTCATCATAACCTGAAATAAATAATTTTCATTACTTTCACAAAGGCTCAAAGTTTGAATATCAAATTTGCCAAAATTGTGCAGGGGCCACCCCAAAATTAATCTCTAAGTAATTAAATTAATTAAATTCCCCTTTTTTTTGTTTTTTAAAATTTTAAATCAAAATGTCGTCATATTCTTAGGAGTCAGACCAACGCCCCTGCTATGATGGCTCTTAAATTCGCTGTATCATGTGACATGAGGGGTAGACGAGGGAGGCACCAAACAAACCTCTTTTCAGTACTTAAATGTGATCTTAGGGAGAGGGGTTTCGATATATTGAATGATTTTGATGCGGTAATGGAGGCTGCGAGAGACAGAGTTGGGTGGAGAAGTATGAGTGTCGCTCATCAGTTTATTTAGGAGCTAATTTATTGGACATATTTAAACTGTACGAGTTCTATAATAATAATAATCCCCCGATCTCCCTCTCAGGGGCACAGATGCAGCATCGCGTGACAAAGTTGGAAGTTTCATGATACGAATGTTTGTAAAATTAGGGCCATCTGCCCCGTGGACAACTAAACAGATCAGTTGCTATGGTTACCAAATAACAGTGGTTACTATTGGTCACTATCGGTTACCATGATTGGTTACCATGATTGGTTACCATGAGTGGTTACCATATATCGTTGTAACCATGATCGAATACAAATAAAACCTTGTGTTTAAGGATGTGTATCCTTTCAGCGAGAACACAAGAAGTACTTTTCAGATTAGTCTAATTTGCATGGGTAAAAGCAGTATGGAAAGGTCTATATAATTTTTAGACCGTATGTATGTAAATGTGAGTTCTTGTTAATTAAGATTAAATCTTAAACTAATAACTTCGGATTTCTACTGCTTAATGCGATTTTTGTAGCGCTTTAAAGCAATTTCCCAAAGAACTTAAAATAAAGTGCTTTTTAAAACTAGCGAATGTGGAAGTCAGGGGAAAGGAACCATCCCGGACCACACCTTCATCTCCCACTTTCACGGCGACGGAATGATTCATTCAGTTTTAAAGCGCTTTAAATGTGGTTTCCACTTCAATAAATAATAATTATCACACACGCACGAGTTTGGGTCGACACTCGACAAAAATATGACTAGGAAATGTAATATGGACTGGAGGGACTATGAATACCTCTTATCTCACTTGTACAACACACAGCATCTCCCAGACACTAGGTTGTGCATTATTACCAACGATATTCCATGTTTCTGGTTCTTAGATCTGAGAGATGCTAGACATGCTAAATTGCTAAAAAGAGGTTAGAGGTGTTAGTTAGAGAACTGAATACTAAAAGTAGACATATGTTCGGGGTAAGTAAGAAGGGAAAGGGAAAGGAGTCAAAAACGAGATATCTACAAAAAAATGAACAATAATAACAATGATTTATAAAACAAACGGGAAGGACCAGCCTTCAACACAAAAATTCTCTCCCACCCTAACCAGGCTCCCACCATTAAAGTGGTTACCCCTGGTTACCCTTGTTACCCCTGTCACCAATGGTTACACAATACACCTGTTACCAATGGCTACCCCTGGTTATCCATCATGCCCAATATTAGCAGTCCCTGGCTGACTCCCCGAGGCGGGAGTCATGGTAACCACTCGAGCCTCCAATCTCTCTGATTCCCTTCTCTCCTGCTCCCTCATCCGGTCCCTCATTCCCCGGAGTTGGGTTGCTTTCTGGGATAAACGTGATGTCCTCTTGTTAATCGCTATCATCTCCTTTCTAACCTGCAGAATGTATAGGTTTGTTCGTTGGTCTCTTTGTTTGTTTGAGCCTGTCAGGCCAATGCTCTGACAGGTTTGAGCTGGTTTTGGAGAAGGGCATACCTGTGTGGAATGGAAAACTGAAGGACAAAGCGGACCAGTTTTGTAACCTTGCCAATTAAATTCTAAAACGGTACAAAACTCCTTACCAGGATAAGTTTTTGTCGGTATGCAGGAACCTGAGCCATGATACCCTGCACTTCCCTAAGCACTCCCTCCGCCCTCTTCCTTCTCTCTAGGGCTGCATCTACAACCGCCTCTAGATGCCCCTGGCAAAAAAGGAGAGGTTAGCCATGCTACCTAAGGGTTTAAGCTACCATGGTAACCAAGGGTTAACATTACCCTGGTAACCAATTTAGTTACCATAACAACTAACCCCCAACTAACTGACCTGACTATCAATAACGGCATCCACCCGCTGGGTAACCTTGGCCTCTAGAGGTGCCAGAATAGACTTTACCCCAGCACTCATTCCATGTACAAACTGGGTCCGCTCCTAAAATAATGGGTATTACTATCAACACCTTGTTTTTTAAGGGGTGAGAGAGAAAGGGAGACTCCCAAATATACTCAACAAATAAAATAACGTACAGGACCCTGCTGTATAACTCCAATCCTTACCTGCTCAGTCAGTATAACAGTTGGGTCCGTGTTGAGTCCAGCCAACTCTGCAGCATCAGCCGCCTGTTTAGCACGTGCTGCGTGCACTGCATAGGCCGTGGCTACACTCATACTGCCATTTACTATTAGGGAGATAATATGTCAAATTAGAACTTAATTACACGTGTAATAATACATGCGTCAAGTGTGGTAAATGAATACTCGAAATTCGGAAATTTATACTAGAAAATGAACATCTGAATTGACATACAACACACATAATCATCAGTAACCCATTTTTTATCTAAATTAGCAGACTATTAGCAAACTAGAATACATACAGCAAACCCGAGAAAAAAAATCATAACTCTGCAAAATTACCAAGACTCCTGGGACAGAGGTCAGAGGACTTGAAACTCGCGGTAACCATGGTGAAGTAACTATGGTAACCATGGCCATCTAACTCACAATTACTAAGGAGAGACCAGAGTCTACAATGTCATTTACATTTCAAGCAGTTCTAATTAGAAACCTCTCTCTAGAAACCTCTTTCTTAGTCCTCAAATATATCAAATACTCAGCTGAACCAGAATTCAAGGGAGAGAGATACTCAGCTGAGAGATATCTGTGATCCATAGCATTATACTTTTTCGCATTTCTTCAATCGCATTTCCGTTTCGTTGCTGCGTACCGTTCATTGTACTGTGGGGGGAAGGGAGCACGTGAAATATAGTGTGAGAGGAGCAACTACGTAACTTGTGTCAGTCAAAATTTCTGAATCTCAATATTGGGGCTAGAGGGGTGAAGTAAGTACATAATGACACATGTGTAAGATAGGTGTACCTTGTCATAACCGTCCATTTCATGGAATTTCCGAACATCAAGAGGATTCCCCTCCAAAGACAAGGTCGAGATAGTCGTACTAGGGGGGGGGGTTAGTGGTAGAAAATGTATTAATTAGTTATTGAATTACTAATCAGTTAATGAATTACTTATCTGTAAATAAGTAACTAATTAATTGATGAACTACTAATTAGTTCAATAACCCTAAACTTGATACTGGTTCACGTTGTATTCTTACTCGGAAAGGATTTCATTTGGAATGCCAGCACAAGTTATTGAGTTGTAGTCCAATCTCAGTACACGGAGGGAGGTGTTCTTGGTAAATGAACTGGGTATCACTAGGTGGAGAAGGGGTTATTAACTAACTAATTAATTAACTAATTAATTAAGTGAACTGGGCAGTTGTGTATGTTACAACTTCCAATCAAAATCGAATCATGTTAATTTAGTTTTAACTAAGTTTCTTCATACCAGCGATTTCATTCTGATTTAGATCAATCTCCACCAGCTTTAGCTCACACAAGCCCTCAGGGATGGTGTGGATTCGATTGTTTGACAGACACAGATAGTCTAGCTTCTTCAAACTGTTAATACTGTCCGGCACCTGTAGAACATTACAGTGTGGGGGATATTGAAAAGAAAAACCAAGATTACGATCATCACAAAATAAAATCTCCCTACTGTTCTCTCTCAATAACTCTGCTAAGGAATGTTGTCAGATCTTAAATCTTGAGTCACTGTAATATCACGTACGAAAAGTGTGTATCCCATGATTGTTTTTGTGTTTGTGTGTTTGTTTGTTTGTTTGTGTGTTTGTTTGCGTGTTTGTTTACCTCGGATATGCGGCACCGTGACAGGTCCAGGTGTTTTAGATTGGTACACCTGTGTATTTGGGTGGGCCAGTCCATCAGTGGATTACCAGAAAGATGGAGGGCTTCTAGCTTTCCAAGGTTACCAATAGGCTTTGGTAACACACCTAAAGATATGTGGGAGGGAAACATGTTACGAAATGTTACTGGTGAAGACCACATTTGTGGTAGCTCCGTCAACCGTTGCTATAGTAGTTGACCTCATAAAATGTCGTATAAAATGTTATAAAATGATAATTACTGTAACATGTAATTACCGAGTTTGTTGTCCTCAAGTTTAAGTGTTCTGAGCATCTGAAGACAGCCAATATCATCCGGTAACTCATCCAACTTATTGTGGGATAGATCAAGGGTCCTGAGATTCCGCCGCAGCTCAAATATATCCTCGGGAAACTGGTAGGGAAGTTAGAATTCAATATTATTGAATTCTAAATTTACTATGGGCAATAGTTACTGGTTACCTAGGCAACTCATGTTAACAACGGTAACTAAAATAGGTAACTGAAGCTAACTGTAACTAGGCAGCAAAATAGAAACTAATTGACGTGGACGAACCTTTTCTAGTTTCTTTGCCTGTAGAGAGAGGACACCCGTCTTCTTGGCATGATCAATGGGAACGCTTAAAGTGTTACCACCCATGTCCTAGTCCGTTACAGACACCTCACTGAATTATATAGATCTTCTTAAAGTTACATGGCTAGAAAGATGAAGTGGAGGGAATTGCTACTCAATGCCGTCAGGGGCGGCTTTGGTACCCGTGAGTCTCAACAAGGAGGGATATCGAGGAGGATGGGGGTTGTAGGGGGCTGGAAGGGAGCCGGGTGGGGGGTTGTAAGAAACAACCTCGTAGCATAGGTTGTCAATTGAAACACAGTGTGGTTGTAAACTCTATATTATATGCAATAACACACACACTCGAAACAGAAGGAAACTTAATTTAGTGGTAAAAAGAGTCATGAGATGTAATAAAAATAAAGCCATCATCTTCGTAGGTTAAATATGCGACTAACTAGTTTAAATGCTTGATAAATAATTTTCCTAGGACCAAAACAAAGGAGAAAGGTGACCAAACAAAACATCGGAAACATTGCGTATAACACAAACTCTCCCCCAAAATGTTTGCCAATAAATATGTTAGCTAATCATACAACAAGACCGCACATTACATAGTGCACCATGCTAACCTTGGTACCAATGTCGGGTGAAAATGCGCGGTAACCGCTATCATTACACGGTACACACTACACTCACAAGACACAATACATAAGTGTATTGTATGGTAGCAATTCTTCCCGACACTGATGCAAATTGTACAATATTGTTAGCAGTACTGTTGTATTGAGCTGTACTGCAATACACACTTATTGAGGAACAGGCTGTGATACACAGTACTGAGTACACGTCGCACAATACCCGTACGGAGAGAGAGAGAGAGAGAGAGAGAGAGAGAGAGAGAGAGAGAGAGAGAGAGAGAGAGAGAGAGAGAGAGAGAGAGAGAGAGAGAGAGAGAGAGAGAGAGAGAGAGAGAGAGAGAGAGAGAGAGAGAGAGAGAGAGAGAGAGAGAGAGAGAGAGAACAGAGACGAAAAGATAGAGACAGGCCTTGTGCAGAATTGTATTAGTCTACCGTTATGTGACAGGAAAGCGCGATGGGAATTGTCTTCTCTTTCTCTTTCATCACTCTCTCAGTCTCTCAGTCTCATCACTCTAATGTTCACAGACTCTCACTTCATTAATACTATCTAGAACCTATTTACCGGGGCTCCAGGGCCCTGTTATTGATGTGGAGTCTGCTCCCTCCTCGATACCAAACAAACACTCCAATCAGACCCAAGACCGCTGTCAGGGATGCCAACTGAAAAACAACAGGGAGTTAGAAATACATTGTTATGTTCTAACCCTACTTTACATTTGTAGAGAGACGGCCGAAAAAGGCAAGAAATATAGGGGATGGTAGCTACGATACTGCTAATTTGCTGCGATAGGGATATTTCAATCGTATCCGAGACTCAGAAATTAAATTACCTGGTGTCGTTTGGTTTTTGACATGAGCCAATGTTCAACATTTTGTACAGGGGTATAGTCCCGGTGTAATTCTGGGGGAAGAGAGGTGAAATTATAGGTTCAAACTAAAACTATTGAACTCAATTAAGTTTCAAACTTTTCAATACTTGAAGCCGGAAGGAAGTTTCTACAGATTACTCAATATATTACTTACTGGGAAAATATTTCTTGTGTAATCTCAAGGCATAATCATCAAGATTTGCAAGTTTCGTCATATCTTCTTTTAGACGGGACTTCGCAGGACATGACCTGTGAACAGGATTTGTTAACAGATAAGAACCAATCCCTGTTTTTGTTTGCGGGAAGAGCAAGAAAGTAGCCACAAATATAATATATTGGGGCTGCCGGCTGTTCTGTTCTGCACTAATCGGATTAGTAGTCTAGTACAAACACCTATGATAAGTGGCATGTAACAATAAAACATGGATTGTAAACAACAAGCAATGGTTAGATAAGGATGCTTTTCTTCTGACTGACCGGATGAGAGATAGATGAGCAAATACATAAGCATCCAGTTGCGATGGTACATCCCCAAATAGATACTGCTTACTGCCCAATTTGTTGGCAAGAATCTGAAGACATCTCTTACTGGAGTCAAATACCTGGAAATAAACCAATTAAAGTAATTAAAACCAATTAAAGTAATTAAAATAGATAAAAACAGTAAGTAATTAAAATCAATCAATGTGAATTCGGTTCAATTCGTTGTTGTGTGTAAAAGATAGCTATTGCGCGCGTCCTTCTCGCGCCACTACCCCAACAATCAACACACCGCGCGTTACCTTCTTAAGAACAGTTGTGAGATCCGTGTTGTCGTCAAGGCTGTGTCGAGCTAGAACGAGACATCGAACAAACCGGCGCATTTCCTGGAATAAAGTGGGGGATACTTGGAATAGTTTAGTTTTACTATTGGATAGAAATAAATTAGTTATTTCGTCCAAAAGAATATAATCTGTAGTTTCATGAAACGACCAGAAGGAATCAAAATGTGACAATCGAGAGAGGTGTGAGGTTACTTACATAAGCTTTAAAGTAGGAGAAGGGAAGTTTAAATATTTCTTTGTAGGACGGCAGGGAAACAGCCTCATAGTTCTCATCATCAAGCCACAGAGCACACAACTGAAAAAAGATAATCGTGAGGAACAATCACACAACTGGATAGAACGCCGAAAGGAACAGTGAGAAGCGATTGAAAAGCCGGGTGGGGTTGTCCCACAAAAGGCCGCCTTCTCTGAACCGTGCAGGACATAACAGTCATGCAGTATGAAAAGGTGGGGTTAAAGTTGAGAAAGTTTCAAACCTCCTAATGGAGGTCTTACCATGGCAGTATAAAGTGTTTCTGTCACCATCGATGTTAGAGCAACGGCCTCAGATTTATTCTTCTCACTCAAATGATGGTCCATTTGTATCGAGTCCTGCGAAAACAGTTGTTATAATTACTGATTACATTATTGTGCTGTACTGAACCAGAGCATATAATAGCTGACAAAATTTGTGGTCGAGCGCGGAGCAAGGCAAGCAAAGTTTCAGTTGAGTGACGAGGGTAACTTAATCCAGCGAAACTGCCAAACATACAAGACGATGGGTAACTTGGGAATCTTGGTGGTATGTCTACCAGTAAAATTTTAGCTGTCACCCCTGTTTTGACAGTCTTTGAGGATTACTTTGTCTGTACTCTGTGAGAGGTAAGAACTCGACTTTATTTGTCGGGTTTATTGACAAGCTAATGCACTTTAAGGCACAAGCTAATACAAGGCTTTTAGCAGAGACTTTGGTACAGCTTCTTGGAAATCGCATCTTGAGCAGGATTTACTCAACAATCACTACGTTTAGTTGCTGTCTTTCCTCGCATATTGCCAGCTTACCCGTGATATGAGTAGATTAATAATATTTTGAGGAGTTTCTAAATATTCTCCAGACTCAGACAGGGTGAGAACGGGTAGTCGTCTACCATTCCACGTCCCAGGAACTACTGCAGTAGGCAAATCAAATCCACACATCCGGCAATACGTCTGGGGAGAAGTTGAGGTGTTGAACAGTTGATGATTAATAATCAACTTTTTAATTAACGGAACATTAATAATACGTTGCATAATTATGTTGGAATACTGTATAAATACAGTATTCTAACACTGGTGACTGGATTCTTTACTTACAATAACAGTAAGACATTGAGGATCAGTTGAAGGAAGTCCCCAATTGCCTGGCCATATCTGCAATTCCATCTTCTAACTGTTCACAAAGAAAGTATTAATTAAATTCAAATAGACCTGCTTTTGACGAACCAAATTGTTTTGAGTAATAACGTATAGATTATTTGATTATATTGTACAAGAAAATCACACATAATATTAAAAACCCGTATAAATCATTTAAAAAACACACTTTGCAGGAACTAAATCAACTTCCTCAGCCTCTCCTTCACACTTTCATCGAACACCCACTCAATAGCGGCCCTATTCATTGTCTTCAGATTCCTCAATTGTGAACCCAAAACTATCCACCGCCAGTTGGTACTCTTTACTAAGTGTTGTATTAAATGTACCTGAATCGTCAGGTACATAACAATACAGGGTGTCCGAGATCCCACCACGTTTTAAAATGGTGCTCCTTTGTAACTTGGTACAGTCTTACAAAACACATTGGAGGTCATACAACACTCAATCGGAATCTTGTTCTTTCTTACAAATTCCCCGTCTTCTGAACCAACTGGAATCATGGTAGCATGCCCGAGCCTGTCTGGGTGGATTTGGCGTAGCAGGTCGGCGGTGTGGCTAGAAATACCACTTTCAAGGTCTTCAGCGATATGACACGATATCTTTAGACCGGCATTTTTACACATTTTCAAGACACGAAGAGAATGTTCTTTGTTAGCCTTGAAAATATCACCACTAATATCTACGCCCACACAAATATCAGAGAGTTTGTTGTACTCGATGGCAAGCTGGGCATTTTCTATCATATCCTCAAGAGATTTAGACTGATCAATACTGATGGTATACCGAGGAATCAGGCGACCCTTGTGAGCTTTCATTGCGTCAATAATGCACTCTATATACTCTCTTTTAGTGGTTTTCTCACTTGATTTAGGACCAGATTTCAACTCTAAATACACAACTCCATCCTTTTCAAAGTCGTCCAACACACGCTCCACCACAACGCCCAGGATGGCTGGGTCACGAGTAAGTGCAGAAACAGAGGCCATGAATGCAAATCCAGTGGGGAGATCCTGCATTTTGGAAGGGTCGGGAAGGGATGCCGGATCTACAAGATCAGAGAGGTGGGACAAACGAACGCAGCCGTTTAAATGTGCATGGAGCTCGATCTTTGGAAGAGTAATAATATCATCCTGTACATCCTCAATATAACATGTCGTACAATTTTTCCGGTCTGTGGCCAACATTATTTATATACGGTCCACAGTTTCCTAAAAACATGAAAAGTACAGAATAAACTATAAATCCACCCCGAGATCTGCCCGCTGTATGTTTCCCCTTCAACTGTTGTACAGTAGGGCGTGTTGTGCGAAAAAAGAGCTAGCAAACATATTATCTATCTTGTTGCAAACTATACATCTCTCTCAGCCAACTACGAAATAAAAGTAATTAATGATAAATGATTTGTCATTCATGCAAACAATTGTTATACAGGGGCCTCTAAAAATTGCATTATTCACACAGCGTCCGGCGGTCTTGTAATCTTGTAACCAGTAATGTTCTTCGTACAGATGCTGTACAGGTGTCAGTTCCTCACAGATCCTCCCCCTCCCTAGATACCAGTGGTATCCAGTCCAGAATTGAGTTGTTATTCTGTCTGGTATATCCAGGCACCGGTGGACGATCCGGCATCCTCTTCAACCATTCCCCAAGAAGTATTTTGAACCCAGCTAGGTCTTTTGCTGAATCATCACTTGGGAGGGTGTTCCACAGTCGGGTCGCTCTAGAAGCAAAGTAATTTTGAAACTTCGTAGCTACCGATGATTGGGTGTTAGTAGGGCATGTTGACACCTCCGCACGCTTTCCGAGACGATTATTCTGGAGCGCCCGGACGCTAAGGGACACCGGATGGCAGACCCTGGGGGCTGGGGACTGCGGTGGGAGCAACGTTCAGCGAACGTGAACCCCAAACAGGGCACAGGGTGTAGGGATAGGGCCCAGGGAACATTTTAGCGATGATTTTAACAGTCTGAGAGGTCTGGTTTAGAAAAATTCGACTGAAACGAAATTTAAAAATTTCGATCACACATAATTTTAAAGTCCGTTTCAAGCGACTTGACCCGTAATTCTTGGAATTTGGTGCATTGCGCGTGTATTTACATTGTAAATTTTACAAAGGGGAAATCCTGAATTTCCAGGAATCTCAGGCCAGCGTTAAAATCTGGGTGTTTTGGAAGTGCTGACAAACGGTTTTCTAGGGTTAGGGTTAGGGTTGGGGTTTGGGTTGGGGTTATGCCTTGACATTCCCTACCAGATAAACTTTGAATCAGCCAAAACGGTTGAGTGGTTTGGCGGTTAGAGCCATTTTAGTGAATCAACTTTTTTGGCAGCGCGCACCTGTTAACAGGCCTCCAAACACCCAGATCGTAACGGCGCCCGGAATCTCAGGTCAAGTCGTTTGAAACGCACTTTACAGGATTTCAGAATCGATTTTACTCGGCGCGGCGCGCGCGTTACCTTTGTTGCGGCGCACTTTTTTAAATTTCAAAACTTAAAATTTCTAAATCTTTACTTTTGGCCGTTAAAGTCGGATTTTTTGAAACTGTCACCCCAAAATGACCGCGCATGTAAAATTTATCAATTTTGACGCGCACACCACACGTTAACATGTGATGTGACGCGCAAAAACATTCCGCGCACGAAAAGGGGGGTGACAGTTTCAAAAAATCCGACTTTATATACTCCATTTTTTTTCAACTGTTCACCCCCCAAAGTCGTGCGCGGAATTGTTTTGCGCGTTTATCACATGTTAACGTGTAGCGCGCGCAGCGTAAATTAAAATATCGCACGCGCACGAGTTGAGGGGTGAACAGTTGAATAAAAATGGACTTTACTCCATTTTTTTTCAACTGTTCACCCCCCAAAGTCGTGCGCGGAATTGTTTTGCGCGTTTATCACATGTTAACGTATAGCGCGCGCCACCCAAATTCTAATTTTTATTAAATTTCAGTTTTTGGGTGAACAGTTGAAAAAAATGGACTTTACTTGGAATGCGCTGCAGCCCCCTCATGCGCGCACCCCCGCAACGAGGGGACTGGAGGGAATGCCGCGCGCGCGTTTGGCCTGAGCTCAGGACGGGACCGGCTGGGTCGAAAATAACTTTGCGAGCGAAAAAACGGCGGTGCTTATAACTTTGGCCCCTGAAGTCCGTTTGACTTGATTCTTTCACTAGCTGTTAGATCTGACAATTATCTACCTTGCTGTTTTTGAGAGAAGTTAATTGGACTTGAGGAGGCTGAGCAATAGCCGTTCAAAGATTGGTTGTTTTCAAAAAGTGACGTCACAGATCCCTGCAGGGACACTTTGTTTCAAATTTGAATTAAAATCTCGAATTTTTTTATTTTACCGCACTCGATTTTGCGGAGTTTGGTTCATATCTCCTGTTCCTGATAAGATAGAGACCTGAAACCGGTTGCATTTGAAAGCTGTTATCTTCCTCTTTTCAACGCTACTAAAACGATTTCTGTACCTTATCTGGAACCGGAGATATGCTTGATGATGTATTCCCCCCCAGCGCGGTATTCCCTCCAGGCCCCTTATATTATATTATAAGGGGCCTGCAACGTATGCCAAGGACTTTACGTGTTTTTAAAAACTTCAAAATTTGGGTTTTGCCTTTTGAGTTGAAAAGGCAAAAGCGCTGCCTTATCCCGCGCTGCGCCAACCTTTTGAGTCTCAGCGGACAGCGATTACGGTTTTTTAGGGTTAAGGCAAACTTACGGCTAGGATTAGAGCTGCGGTTTGGATTTGGGTTTAGGGTTTGAGATTTTCTATCAGATAAACTTTGAATTGGCCGAAAGGGTCAATAAATGTATATTTGTATTTGTATTTGTATTTGGTTGGCCTTGGTGGCCACTGGCCGGTGGCCATTTTAGCTAGCGTAGTGTACTTTTTTGGCTGCGTGCACATGGAAACAGGCTTTTATACAGTATACAGTATACACCTAGATTGTAACAGTGCCCTGAGCGTGTGGAAATTTTCCGTGGGTCCTCTTCAGTTGGCCGACGGAGCCCACTGAATTTTAATAATTTGATTCATTGATCGTTTGACAAATATTCGCCTTAGGGCTAGCATAGCTCCGATTAATAGTTTCCGAAGGCCTGAGTTCACTGGAGTGAAAATTTCGTGCCCCCTGGCATGAGAAGTTCCATCTATACCCCCTCACCCAGAAGAGCACTCACGTAAGTTTTTGCATTGGTAATAATCTTGCCTTACTTGACCCTATCTCTCTTTACGACCCTCTTTTACAAATTTAAATATATATTTTAATTGACAATTTTACTTTTCAGACCCCACAAATACTTCACAAGAGCGAACATAAATCCAGTCTCACCAACCAGCAGCGACACCCCTCAACCAGTCGATCGACGATTTACACCGCCAAATTTCCTTAGCTCCAGACCCAACCTTCTAAACAGAGGTGACAACTAGTCTAACCTTAAACAGCTAAAAATATAACCACTCAACTGACTGACTGACTGACTGACTGACCGCAACTTTTCTAGATGACATCTAAGAAGACAACGACAACGACCTCAAGTAGCTCAAAGTCTGTGACCACATCCTCCAGTGTTGTTACATCCTCAACGAGTTCTTCCACCCTATCCCACTCCCTCGCTAGACGGACCGTGGGAGGTCGGGCAGCTCTTACTGTGGAACGACCAACAGAGACGAGCAAGAATATTCATGTTTCGGTTTCAAAGTCATTTAAATCTACTGTTAATGGGGATATTGTTGCTGACGAGGAGGAAAGTTGGCAGTCCTCGTCCGCGGTAGGCCCTTCTTCTTCTCTCCTTGATCGACGAAGAACCTCAATGTCCCGAACTCCTGAACTTGATAGAGACGGAGTCGTCATTATAAGGAACACTACTCGGACTTTTGTTGACAATCTGAGTAAGAAATCTGAGGCGGCTAAGTCTGACCCACCACCGGCAATTGCTCCTAAAGAACCAACACCAGAGCCAGCAGTTATACCTGAACCTGCAACGCCAACACGTCGAAAACGGAAGAAAGTTACCCAGGAGACGGTTGAAGAAACGACAAAGAGACAGTGAAGGCACGGAAGGAGCCAAAACCAACAAAAGACAAGAAGGCCAAAAAGATCCAACACCTCCTGCTGATGAACCGAAGACTTCCCGAAAGCCCCCTCGCAGGCGACGACCAACCTCTCCTGAGTTTGAAAGCAATGATGAAGAGGAGATTAACCGAACGGATGAGTACAATCTTCGCACTCGAAAGGTATCCAAAGATCAAACGACCGAAGAGGTTGTAGTTGCTGAAACAAAGCCGAAACCTAAGGCAAAGAAGCCAAAACGCATCAAAACCAAGTCGACAAAAAGTGTCTGAAACAGCAGATGATTCTGATACCATGGAACCGAGCACAACCTGAGAGATCGGAAAGTTGTGACGGAGGTTGTGGAGGAAACCGTAAAACCGAAACGATCGAGACGAAGGAATATCGTAGAGGAAAACGAGGAGACTGTCATTAACAAGACATCAATCGTGAATTTAAGTGAAACTATCAATACGATTGTTAACACTTCAGAGACGGTCAATATAACAAACACAGAAAATACGAACACAACGTTGAGTGTAACCAATACTGAGGACCCAAAAACTGAAGCTCCACCCGCTAAAAAGAAAGAACCAGCCAAAACGACCCTCCCCCAGGAAGAGAACTAAAACTCCAGAGGTTGAGGAAGCAGTGGATTCTGAGTACAACCTCCGAACCAGAAAAGTCTCCATAGACACGGAAGCGGTGGAAATATTAAATGAAACTAACATTACAACAATAACAGACAATACTAACATAAATAACATTCTACAAGTTGGTGCAGCTCCTCCAAAAGACCCCTCGCCAGTGGTTGAATCTGACGATACTGAAGAATTGGTTGCAACGGAGGTGGTTGAAGAGTCACAGGTTGTCACGGAAGATGTTCCTGAAAAACCTCGAAAACGTAAACCTAGCAGCACTCCCTCAACCGAGATCGACAAGACGTCTCGAGCGAGAAGGGTCTCGATCTCTGAACATGTTACAGAAAGTTATCTTATCACTAACAATATCAGTGAGACGACTAACATAACTGAAGATCACACCACCTCGCGTTGGGCTCTCCGGTCCAGGTCTGTATCCCGAGAAGACCCAAAACGGTCCCCATCTGTCTCTCAGGAAGAAGATTCTGGTCTGGGTCCAAGTCAGAAGGACGATGAGGCCCCAGTGCCTCCAATAACGCCCCGGAAACGAAGGATATCAAAGGCACTATCTCCCTGCATCCAAAGAAAAGGAAAGACAGGACTAATTCGTGGAGAACATCACTTCGCTTGTTCGCATGGGACTTCAACCCCCGCTCAAACCCCCGCTGAACCTCCTGAGCTCCTCTCAACGGCCCCCGCATCCACCCACTCCTCCTCCCCTCCGACACTCCTGTGGAGAAGGAACCCACCCCTCCACAACCTTCCCTTCTCAGCTCTGTGTACTCGTACATAACTACCAAGATGTCCAGTGCCTCTGAGATCGACACGAGGTATACTCTTCGTACTCGCAAAGTAGACCGCTCCCCGGTTGGGAACTATAACTTCCCCCGGTCCTATTCGTGGTCACCAGAACCCGTACCCGGTCGAAAAAGGAAAACCAGTAGAACAGTCACCTGTAAGGGGAAGTAGATTCGTCTCCACCAAGAGCTAACAGAGTCTCTCCCCCAAGAGGCAGGAAGGTCTCACCTCCCCGGCGTTCTCCAACTGATATCAATAAGAAATCTCCAGTAATTGTACTCCGTAGAGCATCGCCCCCGAGATGTAAAGCATCGCCTCCAACAAGGAAAGTGTCTCCTAAACGCCAGAAATCACCACCAAAAGGCATCATCCCGACGGGTGTCTCCTATATCAATCATAACGGAGCTCCAGGATGGATCCGAGGACGAGCTGAGACATCTAACAGCCACCTCTGGTGAATCTGTCGGAGAGATGGAGACATTCTCAACTGCTGATACCGCACCTCTAGTCAAAGTGGGAAGGAAGTCACCGGCTCTGCAGCTTAACTTGACACTAAACAGGAAAACGGAACAGACGGACTGACAAGGGTGAGACGACAACGACGACAAATACTTCTCGTAACGCGGGTAATTAAATAATCAACTACATAATTAGAGGTAGTTAATTAACTGATTAGGCGTAAATAATTTGGGATTCAAGAATATATCTGGGAAAGCAGTTAGTTAGTGTATTCTAATTAAGCCAAAAACTAATTTAAATTAGTTGGCGGGAAAGGTGACCCACTTACACCTTTTGCTACCGCCGGGTATCACCACGAACTCTCATTCTATCCCTCGGTATCTCAATCTCTCATTTTTCGAGGGTAACTTATTCCTGTTCGTTCAATCCCTCTCTCTCTCTCTCTCTCCTCCCTGTCTCCCTCTCTCTCTCTCTCTCTCTCTCTCTCTCTCTCTCTCTCTCTCTCTCTCTCCCTCTCTCTCTCTCTCTCTTTCTCTCTCTCTCTCTCACTCTCTCTCTCTCGCTCTCTCTCTCTCTCGCTCTCTCTCTCTCTTTCTCTCTCTCTCTCTCTCTCTCTCTCTCTCTCACACTATCACACTCTCTTTCACTGTCTTATTCCATTATATTCACCTCTTATATCCCTGATCCCGGTAGCAGGCAAAGGTGTAAGTGGGTCACCTTTCCCGCCAACTAATTTAAATTAGTTTTTGGCTTAATTTAGGTCCCTTTTTGGTTTCTAATCGCAGCATGACATTATTTCATGATGTAATATTGTCGAAATGATGCGCTATATGAGAAACGAGACGAATTTCTGTGAAAATCGTATTTTAGACGTCATTATGACGTCATCTGACGTAATCAGTGACGTCTTACCGACGTAATTGCATCACGATATATTTTGAATCAATACCCCAAAGGAGCTTGTAAAGTTTCATTGACCACAGTGGTCAGGAAAGGGAGTTTTTGCTCGAAAAACGTTCAATTTGCTGAATTTTTAGTCAAATTTTTGACTTCCGACGCGATTTAAGGGCTCAAAATGATAAGCTACGAAAATTCGCTATATAGTATCTGAAAGTTCAGACGATTTGCCGGTAACGATTTTTCGTCAAATCAGAAATCGGAACATGTCTTCAGGGTGCTAGAGGCGTTTGAAAAAAGTTAGTCGGTCTCGCGCAATGACGTCACTCGTGACGTCATTGCGCGCGTCATAGGTAAGATGGAGAGTCGCCACCCAGATGGGTACATGCACGAGACAATTATCTGTCGAATGCCGCTTGGTTTAAGGTCGTACGATGTCTGGTTCGTCTCAAACTGGGACCAAACGGAAGGTAACAAAGCGTCTATCCATGTATGTATGTATGTATCAACCTAGTTATCCCCACACTTGGTTACGAAGTCACCCCTATTATTGCATAGCGCAGAGGGGTAATTTCATTACCAATCCCCACACTGAATTTTCTGTTTTGGGGGTGGTGTTATAACTTTTGAACAAAAAGAGCTAACCACTTGAAATTTTTACCATGGATAGATGTCTACAAGAAGCTTCTAAGTAAAAAATTTCAGCTTTCTAGCTCTTCCGGTTCGGGAGTTATGGCATGTCAAAAAGTGCCAAAATGGGGTAAAAGTATGAAATAACTATATATACGCTGTGAGCAAGCGGGCCGTTTTTGGGGGAAATTTTTTTCGGGGGATGGATGGGGTCACCTTTGCGCTTGCCAGCGCAGTGATTCGACCCCCTTACTTGCAGATTATACAGATGATGAAGAAGAGGAGATAGATGAAGATGACTTCCAACCTGTACCCACCAACACCACAGTTAGTCATAAGATTGGAAGTTTTGAAGCCACTTACTCATCATTGAACACAACATCACTTTTCACTCACTCAGGTTTATTTCATCGATATATTAACCAGCCACCTTCATTCCACGTATTCTCCACAAACTACCACGGTATATAAACATTAACATCGTTATACCCTATTTAACAACTAATCTCCATCTCCCTCCCTAGTCTTCCCGACCATCCCTGTGGCTATTCCTTTACAACTGCCTCCATTGGATTGGACTAACATTCCTCTCAATCAATGTCTACCTACTCTCTGTAGTAAAGGGCATCACCCATTGGAGACATCCCTTCTCTGACGGATTCTACAACCCGGTAAGTGGATAGTTGTGACTTGTGGTTAGGAGGGAGGGAGATTTTGGGAGGTAGTGATTCAATTAATATAACGTACGTACGCACGGTGTCCTGGAAGGAGGTTTTACCTCGCCTATAGTGACCCGAGAAGTTACGGACCCTACCCCACGTATTTTTTGACGTAGAATCCGAAAAACATAAAATTAAAATCCTGTGATGTGCCGTTTTTGTATACGGTCTTTGTGATTCTTGAAAGGCCAGCGAATGAAACAGCGAATGAAACAATATGCCAAGAGATTGGTAGAAAAATAGAAGAAATAGAAAAAAGAGAGAAATAGATAAATGCAATTTGGAAGAAGGATGGAATGAAAATATATCAGAAGATGCATAAAATACATGCAGCCGCAAGATCCTGGTTGGTTATTGGCACGCCTTTCTTTCTCTCTCTCTCTCTCACTCTCTCTCTCTCTCTCTCTCTCTCTCTCTCTCTCCCTCTCTCTCTTTCTCGGTACTCTTATTTCCGCCCCACTGTGTGTTCTGTCTCGCTGCTGCTTTGCTTCTTTGGCTCTGATGGCACACACATGATGCTTGTACAGGGTAAATTGTTGGTACATTTAATAGATCCCCCTCTCTTTGTGATATAGGTACAGGAGGTCGGAGATACAGCTCTCCCTCTCTTTTGGATTCGGCGTACATCTCTCTCTCTGTCTCTTTAATCGCTCAATCTCTCTTTCTCGGGCAGTCAAATGAAAATGAAATGTTAAAGATATCTCATAGTCTCACATTTCTACACATATTCTATCATCGCTATGACAGTTCTCTCTCCATCCCTCTCTCCCTTTACCTCTCTGGTATCACTCTCCCTCTCTCTCCGTATAAGGGTGTGACTGTGTCATACATATGTGCGTTCATGTATCATACATTTTAAGGATTCTCTGTTCTCCGCTTTTTTTGAAGTACGTGACTGTGATTTCTTATTTCTCCCCTGAAGATTGCTTTCTTACTTTTCTGTATGTTTTATGTTCGCCAAAGCTAGGATTCTAGTTGCAGTTGTACAATAACACTGTCCTTGTATTAGCGGGTGTATGTACCCACGTCCCTCGAGCAGGAATGCTCTCCAGAGAACGTACACTCCGACCTCTTCCCGACCCTCAACGCCCCCTCTAAAGGAGACCAACACCATTCTGAGAACATGGGTACGAAGGCGTTACCATGGTTACCTGGGTAGGAAGGCGTTACCATGGTTACCTGGGTAGGAAGGCGTTACCATAGTTACCTTGGGTAGGAAGGCGTTACCATAGTTACCTTGGGTAGGAAGGAGTTACCATGGTTACCTGGGTAGGAAGGCGTTACCATGGTTACCTTGGGTAGGAAGGCGTTACCATAGTTACCTGGGTAGGAAGGCGTTACCATGGTTACCTTGGGTTTTGGGTAGGGTTACGATGGTTACCTGGCCTTGGTAGGAATGTGTTACCACCTAGCTTGCAGATTAGAGTTTTGTGTGTAGTGTATACCAGTCCCTTACTGTGTAAAGACTATCGTTCCTTGCTTGGCTTACCTCAAGGGGGCGATAAATTACTAGGCCGGGTGATAAATTTAGAATTATTTATGCAATATACAATGCTAACCAGAGAGCTGCGTTAGAAGCCCCCGGTAACAACAGTATGTCTGCATGTATGCGTGTGAAACACAGGAATAAACTAACGGAACGGTGAGTGGTGACAGACGGAAATACATCTCCGTTTTGAGACAATTTGACTGGACACTTAGTTAGTTTGACAGCATTGGATAAAGGTTTGGGTAGTGGGACCGATATCGGCATCAAGCTGTTGAAAAGTACCTTTCTACAATCCCCTAACAACTCTCTCTCCCCTCAGTTCTCCAAAGAAACAGACAGCACACCCTCCTCCACTCCCCGTGTGGATGGTTCAGCAGGATACACCCTCCGTGATGGACCTATCAGATCACCCTCCACCACCACCCCAACATCAACTAGGACGGGATGGTGCGGCTATCTGGCCGGGGCACTATTCTTGTTGTTAATAACATCTCTACTTACTATTCTACGTGAGTATATTGTGTGTGATGTTGTGTGAGAGAGACAAAGAAATTGTGTTTTACATCTTTGTTTTTGTGGAATGTTTTACGTTCCGGTACGTTCCTGCCATGTTTCATCCGAATATGTTGCTAGAACCTAGAACACTGTACTGTGTATGTGTGAACTAGAGCAGTGCAAATTGAAGTTAGTGAAGAGTGTGCTACTTGGTATAGAAGTGTGTATTGGAATTTGTGCTACTGAAGAGAGTGTGCTAGTACACATTAACTTCTTGGCACACACACTTGATACAGATATTACAGAAGTGTGTATATTGGAAGAAAGCGGAACTACACAATATTATGGCTGCTAGAAGGAGAGCTAGAGGGAGAGAATAGTGTGTAACATACACTTGTTCTTCTCTCACTATAATAATAATAATAATAATATAAGTTTTTGTATACCGCCCAGGCAAAACAGGGCCAGCAAACTGAATTTTGACTGACACTGCTCAGCGTCAGAGCGGTATACCTAAATTATAACACCTTCCTTACTTATGACACACACTATTAAAATCTGGATTTAAACACACCATAGATAGACTTTTATTGATGAAAATACGGGCCTCATAAAATACGAACCAACTTAGATAGGCATAAAAATGCTCTCACACTGAATAAGCTAAATTACAAAGTACACACTATCTCACTATATCTGCAAATTGTCTCTCAAACTTGTTCGACCCTCTCTCTTTAATGTAAAGGAAGATTAGAACATAACAAGTGTCTCTTTTGTTATACACACAAACATATGTTTCTAATTATTACATGCGAAATGAACGTGCACACATTTACTAGTCTAGCTGGAGTGCCTCTAATTC
This sequence comes from Hormiphora californensis, assembly GCA_020137815.1. Classification (NCBI taxonomy): domain Eukaryota; kingdom Metazoa; phylum Ctenophora; class Tentaculata; order Cydippida; family Pleurobrachiidae; genus Hormiphora; species Hormiphora californensis. The sequence goes on along the minus strand of CM035355.1, from coordinate 6,224,263 downwards.
CTAATCTTAAATCGTTGCCGTCTCCAAATATCTCCAAATATCTCCCAAATATCTCCAAATATCTCCCAAATATCTCCAAATATCTCCCAAATATCTCCAAATATCTCCCAAATAAGTACCACTCCTAAGATAAAGATATTGTGTATTAAATCAATAACTTGACTCGTATCCTATCCTGCAGTTGTACCCTTCGCGGGTATCCAGCATCCAACTACCAGCACCCAAGGTAGTACCACGACTACCGAATCAAATGTGGACATGTTCAGTTATCTCGAGGAGCAGAGGGTACTGGCAGGGAAACTGGAGAAATTGGAGGAAACTACCGCTCAACAACTAGCACTGATCCAGGTAATACAGATGTAATGTTAGAGTGAGTACACTGTACCCACTACTCGTTGTTAGTGTGTAGGAGCAAGGCCTCTGCAGTCTGCAGTCCATAGTTCGTGTCTTGTCTGATTGTTAGCGGGCTTTGTTTGTGGAATCATCCATTAATTCTACTCCCCCTAGAAACTCCAAGAAGAGGGTGATGTAGAGGAGCAGTTGGTAAGACTGAGATCAGTGACTGATAAACACAGTACTGATCTGGGAGGTATAGCTGCTACCATCGCTGCATACCACGCTTCTGTCAAGGTTTGTATTGAGACAGTAAATAGTTACCATAGTAACCAAGTTGTTTTCTTCTATAATTTATAGGGCCATGTGTCTCAGTTAGGACCACAATTAAAGAAAACAATGATTAGTTTGGATCTCATTTTATAATTCAAATGTGCCCCTAAAACTCCTTTTCTTCACAGAACCTGGAAACTGGGCAGACAAACCTCCGTTCGGACTACACTAGTCTCGCCAGCAAACTATCCACTCTGACTTCAACCGCTGCCAGTAAGGCAGATCTAGCTGCCTTAGAGGAGGGACAGACTGCCCTAAAGGAGGCCCAGGTGGCAATGGCTGGTCAGGTTGAGAGTTTGAGGACTGTGATCACTGTTCTGACGTCATCTGTTGATAATGTTGGGAAACGCCATGATGAGGTGAGTAGTGGGGCAGATAGATGAGGTGAGAACACTGGAAAGTAGGTCGGAGTGAGTGAGTTTTTTAGTTGTGGAAGTTGTGTCATGAGACTCAAGAATAGTCAAGCGCTACATTATTTGAAGTTGTGTTTGGTGATCCATCAAATAAACTGTATCTCTTCTCCAATCACCATTTTACTGTTTTCAGCTGCTAAAATCCCAGAAGATAACAGAGGGTGACCTACACCGAATGACTGCAGATATAACTACACTTGATAACTCTATAAAGGGTCTGAGTGGTGGAATTTCTGACAAGGAGAGGGACATGGGAGTTACAATTGAGGGTCTTACTAGGAATATTGATAGTCTCCAGAGGTGGGTGTTTAATTTTTCAGGACTTTAGGAATTCAGAGTTTCTAAGTTTTTCTGGCCTATTACACATTTGTAAAAAACTAGTATATGTATAGTAGTTGTTATCCTATGATTAATCCTATGATTAATTTATCTACTAGGGATATCAAGGGTTTACAAGGAGAAAGGCCATCTCTAGTTCAAGCAGCTGCTGTAGAGGATAAGCTGGCACTACTACGTAAGGAACTCCTTGTCGTCATATCAAATGGTATGTATTCTCCCACTGGCGACCTCTAAGTGAAGTTTGTTTTTCCCTCTAGTTGCCTTGCTCGACCCTCTCTCACTGCGCCCCGTAAAATAGGTTTGGTCGTTGGAACATAACCCCAACATAACATCTTCTTAGTATTTCGGGAGCTGGAGATAAAAACGACCTTCCCTAACACATCCTTATCTCCATTCTCCCCTCAGCACAACTTGCAGCGGCGTCAGGTAATGATGAGGTTCTCACTTCCCGGCTCACTGAACTAAAAAGTTTGATGAAGGAGCAAGAGGATGCCGGCCAGGCTGTCCGAGCCTCCCTAAATGCCGCTGAACAGAGAATTAGGGCACTTGAGGGCAAGGACACAGACTTGAGAATCGACCAGGTACAGGGTGGTTTTAAAAAATGTTACGTCAACCCTTTAGTTTTATACGGCCCAGATAACAGAAAGAGAAAGATAAGAGTGCACCCAGGCGTTGCAGTATAATAATTACATAACCAAATGAAATAAGCGGCACCGGACTCACACATCTCCCATTTCCATCAGCTTACCAGGGCACGAGATGAGACGAACTCACAGATTGTTGACCTGCGCTCCAAACTAGATGTCCTATCCCGCAGTGGGAAGGACAGTGAGGAGAGGGCCACTGCTAATATTAGGGAGCTGAAAGCGCTGATAGAGACAGCAAAGAGTGAGGCAGCAAAACAAACTCGACAGGTCGGTTTAGAGGGGATTTGGTTCGGGTTCGGGATTGGATAGCGGTTTGGGTCGGATTGGATAGCGGATTGGTTTGGATTTTATTCACTTTGGTTTGGATTTGACATCCCAGGATTTCAAGAATTCATCCCTCCTTACTATCTCTTTAGGTTGTTCTAAGTGTGTTATCAGATATTACTAGGGAAAGCTCTGAAACCCGGTACTTCTCCGAGTGGCTTGTTGCTCGCTTTCTACTCAAGGAGGAGCTCAGTGTAAGTGCTTGTTACTAGGGAATTTAGTGTCCTCCCTCTGTACCCCAGCCTGGAGGTTGGAGATAACAGCGCCGCTTGTAGTCGCATTACCGTAATGGGGATCACCAAATCAAACTAAGGAATTAATTTAAACATGTTAATGATTACTTGATTACTTGAATACTAATTCCCCACTAATTCTCATTCTCCCCAGTATCAAAGAGAGTCCACTGCTACTCCTCACACTGTTGTTGCCAACGAAACAACAGTCCTGCCCTCCCAAGACGAGTTGATTCAAGTGATTCTAGCGGAACTACGGAGCAAACACCAAATTGACCTGAGACCTGAAACAGGCGTCACTCTCTCTGTAAGTGTATTGTATGGCCTAGATGTAAGAGAACTCTACCGGCCAATGAATGACCGATGAACTCAAAGCGGTCTCTGTACCTCTCGGTCCCAGTTTCCTAGTTGAGTGTCTGTTGCACGCGGGGTGGTGGATCTAGGGAACTGCGCGCGTTATGTTGTTATCTGGTGTGCCGCGCACGGCGGGTCATTCTCAGCCAAAATCATGCAGCTGCAAATCTCCACTTGCGTGTTCATTCGCATTGTTCATGAATTATCATATTCAGGGTGTGATCGAGGTGTCGCAGCACCAAATCACTCTAAATTTTCCTGATTTTGGACAAACCACGCCCTCTGTATTGTATATGAAACTCTGTTTCTTGCAGGATATCAGGGTAATTGTGAGTGATGCACTACAAACGTTTGATGAAGATAAGACTGGCCGGGCTGACTTTGCCCTAGAAGCCCTTGGTGGAAGTATCCTATCAACCGGGTGTACAGGTGAGAGAACTGAATAATTAGGATTTGTCATACTCGTAATGAGTCCAGTAATTGGAATCCAATTATCAGTTAGTAATGACGATCAATTAATGATCTAACTCCACGGATGATCATACCGTTAGATCATTATGTAATTCTGTTCATACTCGGACTAAGACTACATTCATAATTGCTATCACTAACAGGGCTTAAACAATCCAAGCCACGCCATTACAAACAATGTCCCATCCCCCTACAGAGACCTACTATGAAGGTGCCCCATATGCAAGTTTCATGAGTGTACCCCTGTACCGGGTACCCAACCCACCCAATGTGGCTCTACAACCGGGCATTACTCCTGGACAATGCTGGGCTTTCAAGGGAACCGAGGGGTATATGATGATCAAGGTGAGACAATGAGTTGGAAAGTGCAAATCTAAATTAAGAGATGATTCTAAAGTCATGTGTTGGTTGGAAAATGTGTGTGGAGGTGACAAGATATTATCTTTCTTACCTTATGATATCAGTTATGACGATGAATATTTAATCTAACATGCCCTCCATTCCCACACAGCTGGCCCACGCAGTGTTAATTGACGGTGTCTCTATGGAACATCTCCCCAGACGACTATCTCTCAATAACGATATCAGTTCGGCACCCCGGCGGTTTTCCATCAGAGGCCTCTCCCACCCGGAGGATACAAAAAGTCACCACTTTGGGCAGTTCATGTACAGCGACACTGGTCCTGCGTTACAGCACTTTAAAATTAAGGTACTTGTCCCCCCCCCTTCCCCTCTGCCTTTCTCTCGCTCTCTCTATTTACCACTGACCTTTCTGCCGTTATTGATTTGAAACAGCAAATTTACCAACCCTTATTATACTTCAGAGCTCCACCCCTGTGGCCTATGAGATAGTGGAATTATACATAGAGAGTAACCATGGTAACCCTGAATACACATGCCTTTATAGGATACGAATACATGGAAAGGTAATTGTCACAGTATTTCAATATTTGATTCACTTTTTTCTTTTACTACGTCTCTCCACCCTTTCTAAATTCTAAATCGAAATTTTAAATCGTGACTCTGTTTCAGGTACTAAAATTAACGTAGCGCTCCTGGATCAGCCTAGTTTCAACTGACTCTGACAGTACAGAATAGTGGATAGATTCAGATAGCTTGGAATTGACAGTGCAAGGATACAACTGAAATCAAGAAACTCATATTCAATATCGAAGAATCTGAGTGCGAAAAGATAGGAACACTGAACATTATGAGAGATTAATTATTATTAAAGACACCCATTACATACTAAGATTATTTGTGAGATGTTCCCTCTCTTGAAGAGTTATTATTTTCTTATCACAGAAACTGTATAAAGGGTTATATTTGGAGAAAAATAAATATGTGTGTAGATGTGTATTGAGTTATTATAATATTTTGATAATATTATTTTTAAAAAGCGCTGAAATCGAGAGTTTCTAGTTTCCGATCGGGTCGGCGCCGCCAGAAATAACACACACACAAGTTCCTAAAAAATATATTCTCGAGTACCATGTACTGTATAATGCATATACACTGTATTGTACTGTGTACTGTATGTACTTGTATTGTTGTGATGGTCTCGGTTATAATCTGTAATTAGTTTGCACTACACTGAGTGTGCCGATGACATGCTTACATTTCATTGTACTGTCTGGCGCCGCGACCCCATCTGAGAATCAAATGCCCAAATGGGGTATGGCGCTGCCATACAGTCATTGTACATGTTACGTTTGTACTAAGTAGGTGCACTTTGTGTATTTTGTAGAGATGTAAACATTGCAACAAAGGATCTGTCAGGCAACACACTGACCCTTTCTATCTGTCAGGCAAATGCTCTGACCGGGGGGCCCCCTCTGACCACTTGTTGAGTAAATTACTCGAGCGCTCCGGTCAGGCCAATGCTCTGACAGCTTTCTGTCGCACTTTGTGCAGATATGGCAGCGGTATATGATTCGCTAACCATCCATTTACCCATTTAACTAGGGCCTGGTTACGGTGTCAGAGTATTGACCTGACCCTATTCGGAGAACTGTGGTCAGAGCATTGGCTTGACAGTGGTTACGGTGGTTACAATTCCAATCCAACGTCAAAAGAGCTGTCAGGTCAATGCTCTGACCGCGGTTCTCGCTCTTGTTTGAAAGAAATGAGAATGCTATAAATAGGGCCAATTCTCTGAGTCTGACAGCAAAAGAGGTTCTAAGCTCAAGTCTACTAACCATCCGTTGAATCATTTAACCAGGGCCTGGTTACCAATCCAACCTAAAAGGAGGTCCCAAGTCCCTTGAAATACACACCTGCAGGGCAGTTCTGATATCCTGCGATATCTGAAGAAAGTATTATCAGATCTGCCCTGGTTAGCTAGAAAAACGAAAGTATTTAAATTTTGTAATGAAAATACATACTACAATGCAGCTATACGGTATATTTAGAAACAGCGAAACCTGGGATATAGAGGACTCTGTACCAGCTCGCTCCAGAACCAGCTCGCTCCGCTCGGAGAGAATATTACTTCTCGCTTAGCTCGGAGAGGTTCTGGAGCGAATCTCCCCTCTCGCTTAGCTCAGAGAGGGGTTCTGGAGCGAGCTGACAGACAACACAAGAAGTGGGGAGTGTAGAAATCGAGAAAACATGTGGTGGAAATTACTACAACTATTATTTCCACTATTTTCTGGCGGTACAATCATAGCTCACAAGGATTTTCTTCAAATAAACAAGTTATTATATCAATAATTACCAAGCTATACATACTCTTCAATTCTCTTTATTTCTCTCTCTTTCTCTCTCCATTATAATGACAATCATAACTCTATTATAACTCAATCATAACTCAATTTCCCTTTTTCCCATAAACAGAGAACTTGTATATATCAGCGCACTTTATGTACATATATATTCTCTCGCACACACATTATATTTCTAAGATTTACACTCTCTTCCTTCTCTCTTCAGTCCTTAGAATTGGGGTAACTCATTTCCATTCCTCAAGTAATATAACAGGAACATATTAAAGGGGGAGCTAGTGAAATATGAAATAGCGATATATCATTGGTATAAGAAAAGTCCATGTGTTCCCGCAAGATGAGGAAACTATCTCAATATATAAGCGAAGAAGGGGGCAACAGCGCTCGTCAATTGTATATTATCCTGGTATCCACCTGAAAAAAGGGAGAGGTTAGAATTTTGAAAAAAGGTCGATGTAAAGGGGGAACGTTTTTATTTGATTTTATTAAAAGTCGAAAGCAAAAAGGGGTAACTTGTCAACAACTTGTCTCAAAATAGCCACACACTGACACACTGACGCACATACAGAAACACCCACGAAGTGACAGGATCTGCGCGTCACCCGTTTGACAGGCGCGCGCGAGTTGAAAGTATGGACTCCCCACATTATGATGTTGCCGCGCCACACTGTAGGGTGGAGCCCTAGCCGCTTTATAATACTGTGGGGAAGAGAGACGAATGGGAAGGCACGAAGGAAGGTAGCCTACCATGTACTTGTTTGTAGCTCTCTCCGCCCTCTCCGCCCTCTCTCTTTCTCTCTCCCTCACTGTTTTTCTGTTTCTCTCTCTCTCTCATTCCCATTTCTCTCCCTCTCTGTTTTTTGTTGGTTTTCCACTCTCTCTTTCTTTCGCGCAAACACTCTCAATCTGTCACCCGTTTCTCCCTTCTTTACCCAAAAGTCTTTTGTCCATCTCTGTTGATTTCTTTACATCATACACAAGGTTTGGAGAACAAAGCGCCTAATTCTTCCAACTATTTGTACACGGATTACTGCCTTCTCAGAACATTGAGAGAGGGAGGCTGGCTTCATTTTAGGGAACGGACGCAGAAATTATGCCAACCCACCATGTTAATTTGAATCGTGATGTTACAGTCAGTGCCTGACAAACTATTGTGTATGAAAGGAAAGTTAGCTGGGATCATACATGTGTTTAACAGTGGGGTGATATTGCCAGGAAATTGAAATGCTCTGCATACGGCAATCCAGAGCGAAATATCTAACAGCTTAGTATTACCAGACTCTGTCTATCTCCCTTTGTCTCACTGTCTCTCCCTCTATCCTATATTTCTGTCTCTCTGTCATTTCTATTTCTCTCTCTCATTCTCTCTCTCTGTCCCTACTTCTCTCGTGAGGAAAGATCTCACGCAGAACTGTGGACACCATCAGAAAACACTATGTGGCGACTCACATATATTCCACCGGCCACTGAGAGTTAATATAAAGTACATTTAGCATAAAATATACTTTTCTTCTGCATAGTTACATGGGTAATAATCTCTCGAACTGAACCGATCTATTTTTCCATGAATATAATTAAGTACGAACAGATGTTACAAATTATTCTCTCCCTCCCCGTTTCTCTTTCGACTTGCTAAAAGCAATCAATCAATATAAACCCTACCCCACCCTTCTAAACTCGAGTTGGCAAATATAACAGTGGTTTCAAGAAAATGAAAAAGGGAGGGGTAGGGAGTGGTAAGAGAGGGAATAGTAGTGTTGTGTGTGATAGTATCGGGAAACAAAAGAAAGGGAGGGAATGTTCGGGCTCGGACCATTAGAGTAGACCTATTTGTTGGGGTGCGTTAAGAGATCGTAGAGAAGAGAAAGAGAGAGAGAGGGGGGGGGGGGGGGGGGGGGAAAAAAAGGGGGGCCCCCCTTTAAAAAGGGGGGAAAGGGGGAAAAAAAGGGGGGGGGAAAAAAAAAAGGGGGGGGGGTTTTTTGGGGGGGGGGGGGGGGGAAAAAAAAAGGGGGGGGGGGGAAAAGGGGGGGGGGGGGGAAAAAAAGGGGGGGAAAATGGGGGGGGAAGGGGGAAAAAGGGGGAAAAAGGAAAAAAAAAAAAAAAAGGGGGGGGGGAAAAGGGGGAAAAAAGGGGGGGGGGAAAGGGGGAAAAATTTAAAGGGGGGGGAAAAACCCAACCCCGGGGCCCGGGGGGGGGGGGGGAAAAAAATTTTTTTTTTTCCCCCCCCGGGGTTTTTGGGGGAAAGGGGGGGGGGGAAAAAAAAAAGGGGGGGAAAAAAAAAAAAAAAAAAAAAAAATTTTTTTTTGGGGGGAAAAAGGGGGGAAAAAAAAGGGGGGGGGAAAAAAAAAAGGGGAAAAAAAAAAAAAAGGGGGGGGGGGGAAAAAAGGGGAAAAAAAACCCCCCAAAAAAAAGGGAGGGGGAAAAAAGGGGGGAAAAGGGGGAAAAGGGAGGGGGGGGGGGAAGGGGGGGGGGGTTTTTTGGGGGGAACGGGAAAAAAAAAAGGAGGGGGGGGGGGAAAAGGGGAAAATTTTGGGGGGAAAAGGGGGGAAAAACCAAAAAAAAGGGGGGGGAGGGGGGAGGGGGGGGGGGAAAAAAAGGGGGGGAAGGGGGGAGAGGGGGGAAGAAAAAAGGGGGGGGGGGGAAAAAGAAAAAAGGGAGGGGGGGAAAAGAGGGGGAGAGGGGGGGGAAAAAAAAGGGGGGGGAAAGAGAAAGGGGGGGGGGGAGAAAAAAAAGGGGGGGGGGGGGAAAAGAAAAAAAAAGGGGGGGGGGAAAAAAGGGGGGGGGGGGGGGGGGGAAAAAAAAAAAAAAAGAGAGAGAGAGAGGGGGGGGGGGGGAGAGAGAGGGGGGAAAAAAAAAAAGGGGGGGGGGGGGGTTTTGGAAAAAAAAGTGAGAATTTTTTTTTTTTTTAAAAAAAAAAACCCCCCCTTTTCCTTTCCTTTCTCTCCCCCCTCCCTCCCTCCCCCCCCTTTTTTCCCCTTTTTTTTTCCCCCCTTTTTTCCTTTTCTTTTTTTTTAAAAAATTTCATAATTCTCTCCCCCCCCCCCCCAAAACCCCCCAAAAACCCAAAAAACCACTGCCCCCCCCCCAAAAATTTTTTCCCCCCCCCTTTTTTTTTTCCCCCAAAAAAAAAAGGGGGGGCCTTTTTTTTAAAAGGGGGGTTTTTTTTTAAAAAAAAATATTTTTTTTTTTCCCCCCTTCCCCAAACAAACAAATAATTTTTTCCCCCCCCCTTTTTTGGGGCCCCCCCCCCAAACCCCCCCCCAAAAAAAAGGGGGGGGGGGGGGTTTTTTTGGGGAATCAACCTGTCATACACACGCATATATACCGCGCGGGGCCCAAAAAAAAAATAAGGGGGACGTTGGGGCCCTTTTTTTCTCCCCGAAGTTTAATTTCGTCACTCTGATATTTTTGTCACAATATTTTTAAAGGTTTCTCATTCGGGGGAATCCGGATTTCAAAACATAAAAATGTAAGTTCAGAATGAAAACCCTTTTCGTTTTTTTTGGGTTTTCCACGTTTTTTTTCCTGGTTAAATTTGATTTTTTTTAAAAATTTTGCAACCTGCATTAGAGTAAACAATAAAAATGGCAATCCGAGGTTTTTTTTAAAAAAGAATCAAAATTTAAAATTGGTGAAAAAAATGATTTTAAAAAAAAGGTCATTTTTTCAAACAAACGATTTTAAAACCCCTTTTGACAAGAAAAATTTGGGAAAAATTCAGGCGCAAAAAAATTCGTACCCCATTACATTGATCGTATTAATGTTAAGAATTTCGGCCCCATCAAAAATTCATTTTTCGACGGGGAAGAATCCAAAATAAAACTGAAAAAAAAAGGGTATTCCAAAGGGAAATTTTAAGTCGATTTTGGGAACGTTTTCCTTTCAAACGCGACTAATTTAGCTCAATTGGATACAAAAGACACAGGGCCATTTTTCCGCCCCTAAGCGGTTTTAAGTGACCCCTATTGGACGCTCGTCATTATAAGTGCCAATAAGCAGGTGTAAGGTCCGGGGGTAATTTCACATTTTTCAATTTTAGGAGGGTTATACCGATACAGCGTGTTAGAAGTAATTTCTTTTGCTAACACGTCAAATTTGATGGGGATCACATGCCCCCAGCCTAGGAGGTAAAGGTCACTTTTTTCGGGTGGTGACCCAATTAAGCTCAAACGGGTCGCGTTCGAAAGAAAATCGATACCCAAAAACAAATTTGTTTAAAAATTTTTGGTACCAAAAATTTGGCCCCGTTTTGGCGTTCATTAAATGTTTATTGGGCGAAAAAAAAAGGGGAATTTTTTTCCAGAGGGCTGAAACTCCGGATCCCGAATGAGAACCAAAAAATATTGTGCAAAACATCAGGGGGATGAAATAAATTTCTAGGAGAAAAGAAGGCCCAAAGTACCCTAGTTTTTTTTTGGGCACGCGGGTTAATAGAATGTTTTGTGTGTAAAAGTAAATTTTTGAAGCTCTTCTCCTCCCCAAAAAAAAAAATTTTTTTTTTTTTTTAAAAAAACCCCCCCTTTTTTTCTTTTTTCTCTCTCTCTCTTCTCTCTTTTTCCCCCTTTTCTCTCTTTTTCGGCACTACACGCACCCCTCCCACAGGGCCCGTGGGCCCCCGCAGAGAGGGTTTAAAACCCCCCGGGCCCCGGATCCCGGGATCTAGGGCCCGGAGGGCCTGCCGGGTAAAGGTAGGGTAGGTTGAAAAAAATGTACTAGGGTAAATTTAACAATGTAACATATGGGTTAAGGAAAGGGGATGATTTTAAAAAGGGGGAAGTAAAGTGGGATTAAAGCTCATGGTGACGGAGCACAAGACCTCCTAAACTATCTGCAAAGAAGCCCAATCTGCTACAATGAATTCTAAGAGGAGACAACTTATCAGGAACTGAAGAAGCAAACCGTCTGAATCTAAGGCAGCCTAAAACAAGCAGGAACGGGTTCGAGCGAAAAAAAAATAAAATAACACAAATGGATGATGATTACATGTCGAGCCAGAGAGGACAGCCAGCCCGTTCCAGAGAAGCCAGCTGACCCCGCTCCAGAGAAGACAGCCGACCCCGTTCCAGAGAAGCCAGCTGACCCCGTTCCAGAGAAGCCAGCTGACCCCGTTCCAGAAAAGTCAGCTGACCCCGTTCCAGAGAAGCCAGCTGACCCCGTTCCAGAGAAGACAGCCACCCCCGTTCCAGAGAAGACAGCTGACCCCGATCCAGTAAGGACAGCTGACCCCGTTCCAGTAAAGACAGCTGACCCCGTTCCAGTAAAGACAGCTGACCCCGCCCCAGAGAGGACAGCCACCCCGTTCCAGAGAGGACAGCTGACCCCGTTCCAGTAAGGACAGCTGACCCCGTTCCAGTAAAGACAGCCGGCCCCGCTCCAGTAAGGACAGCTGACCCCGCTCCAGAGAAGACAGCCACCCCGTTCCAGAGAAGACAGCTGACCCCGCTCCAGTAAGGACAGCTGACCCCGCTCCAGTAAAGACAGCTGACCCCGTTCCAGAGAGGACAGCCACCCCGCTCCAGAGAGGACGGCTGACCCCGCTCCAGCAAGGACAGCTGACCCCGTTCCAGTAAAGACAGCTGACCCCGCTCCAGAGAGGACAGCCACCCCGTTCCAAATAATCATCTCCGATGTAGAACCCTATCAAAAATGGAAGAAGTGGGTTAGGGGGGCTAGTAGAACAAAAACAGTATTGGTTAGCGGATAAAGGGGCGTTGGGGGTCCACAGTTGGCTGGAAGATGCCTGTTCCACTGGTAACCCTGAGCCGGAGAAGGCGGGGTAGGAACATACTAGTTGGCGATAATACACTGTGGGCCGCCTCGCCAAGATGTTTTTGTATTTTGTATTTTCTGATTTTTTTCCGTATTTCTGATACACAGCCACGCTCAGCCGCGGCCACACGGACCTGGAAATCGAACAGGGGATGGGGAAAAAGGTACTCCGTGTGACCCCGTTGCCCGGGGGAAACCGATTGGAGGTGGTGGCAGGTGGACCAACTCCCCCCTCTCTCTCTCTCTCTCTCTCTCTCTCTCTCTCTCAAAGCCAGTGACGGGCAATGGGCGTTGTAGTATGTGTGCGTGTACACATGGCTTTGTACTGCTTCTTCTGTACGAGAGAGTTACTATTCCTTTATATTTCTACCTCTCTATCCCTCCCCCCTTACCTCTATTTCTATCCCTCCCCTCTATTTCTATCGCCCTGTATTTCTCTTTCTCTCTCACTGACACTCAACTAGCGCCGCATTTTGTGCTATTCTGAGTGTGTGTGGGAGGGCGGGAGAGAAGAATAAGGGGCGCTCGATCTCATGAATTATTCAGGAGAAAGTGAGGGCCATTAACTTTTATCATCACAAAGGAGGGAATAGTGGGGACGGAATGAAATGGGAACAATGATATTGATGTCTTCCATCTTGCTTGGCCTTGTTTTCAAAGTTTTGCACTCAAGGCTACTCTACAAAAGTCACGTGTTGAGATATTTCCTGCCTTCCAATTACAGCTCCTCTCTTCAAGAAAACGAGGAAGAGAGAGAGAGAGAGAGAGAGAGAGAGAGAGAGAGAGAGAGAGAGAGGAGAGAGCTGGCTTTGCTTGAAAGATGGAGAGAGAGAAAATTGAGAAATGGAGACATAGAGAGAAAAAGACAGAGAAAGGAAAAGACAAGAAAGGAAAGAAAGATTGCAAGAGAGAGAGAAAAGATAGTACGAATGCTAATTGATGGACACGTGAGAGCAGGCGACGTTTTGTAGAATAGACATTAAGATTGTTCAATACACATGATACACACAACAGTGTGTGAAAAGAATCCCCAACCATTTTGTTTATGATATCAGATGAGACTTTAAACTTCGACTTCGTTTTGAGATAGATTGCGCTTTTATTTTCATGGAAAAATAGTGATGAAAGTATGGCGAGAATAGAGAGAAAGGTCATACGTCGTGAGATGACAGAAAAAACAGTTGTAAAGTGTGATGTGGTGATCGGGAAGAGAGAAAGAGAGAGAGAGAGAGAGAGAGAGAGAGAGAGAGAGAGGGGGAGAGAGAGGGAGAGAGAGAGAGAGAGAGAGAGAGAGAGAGAGAGAGAGAGAGAGAGAGAGGGAGAGGGAGAGATAGGGTGAGAGAGATCGGGTAGAGAGAGAGATCGAGGGAAGGGAGAGAAAGAAAGAGTGCATATCATTTATCAATTTTAAGACTAAAGAAAAGATAATGAAAGAAATAATGGACCCACGATCTGCAATGACAGCTAGTGAGATAATACTTCAACATGCATGGACACCAACGCAAATCCACAGTTTTCTTCGCGGGTCAAATAAAATACTAGAACGAAACGGGTATAAATACCAAAAATCTTCCTCTCTCTAGCTCTGTCTCTCTGTCTTTCTCTCTCTATCTCCCGTTCTCCTTCTCTCTCTCCCTCTTTTTACCCTCTCTATCTTTTAGAGCGAAATAAAGGGAACACAATTTCTTGGCTTTCGATAGAAAAACTCATACGCCACCCTGTCTTCTCCAACCCTCTCACATGAATTATACAACATCCCCACCCTTCCCATCCCACACATACTCACAGTCGCACAAACATACATGGTAGCACAAAGACCTTGTCACGGGAGGGGGGTGTACCAGCTGTTCTGTGTGTGACTAACCTGATTACAGAATGGCACAGGCCTTCTTTTCCACGAAGGGGTTGTTCCTCTTATCACCGGGTGACAGCAGGGGATCCGGGGTGTTCTGTGTGTACTCTATCAGGCTGTAAAATGAGGTGTTAGGATTTGGGGTTGTCATAGTAACGGAGATACGGAGATGGTTACCATAGCAACCAGGTTTCATGGGGTGTTTCGGGTGTGTTATAATCTATCAGACTGTAAAAGGAAGTGTGGCGATGGGACAATTCAGGTTTATATGAGAGTAGGGGGCGAAAAGACATATAATATTCTTAATATAGTGAGGGGGTGGGAGGAAGAGAGGGAGACATAGAGCAAGTTGACAGTCTGACAGAAAATCTACGTTGGCGAGGGAAAGAGAGGAAGAGAGCTAGAGAGGAAGAGAGAAAGAAAGAGAGGGAGATGCTACCTACATTTTTATAGCTTCAGAAACTAGCATACGTTCTACATTAGCTTCACGTCGAAGTTGTTCATTCAACTTCTGTGCTCGGTCAATCTTTTGACTGTACTCCATGGTGCTAGAACTAGGGAGGGAACATGTTTTATTAATAAATCTGAGTTCCTCAATGGGTTACGGACTCTAGGTCTTCGGTTTCAGGTAAAGACTAAACATTCCGGGTTGGGATTTTAATATGGGGGATGTCCTAGCGGACTTTTCCGCTTTATGTTATCTTCAGAACAGAGACTTACACTACAATAACGTGCTGACTCTTACACACGAAATAACAAGTGGTCGCACTTTCATTACACTGACACAGAGTGTGCAGATAATTCACAAGCATCTTAATACCAGGAAGCGACCGAATATTCGGTTCGGTTCGGTTCGGAAATTCGGTGTTTTTTGGGCGGTTCGGTTCGGTTCGGTTCGGTAGGAAATTTTGGCCGAACCACCGAATTTTTTGGTCAAAAAATGCCCAGAAATCGGGCTTTTTCATGCAAAATTTTTCAATTATTTCACGAAAATTGTATGGATTTCTTGGTAACGAAGTTACCCCTCCCTTGCCGGCGCGGCGTGCGAAGCACGCCAAACGAAGGCCGCGAAGCGGCCTGAGTAGGGGTAACAAACCCGCTTTGATTCACTTCAAAAATTAATAGCTCCTCAACCACTCAATGAAAATGCACCAAAATTTGGTATTCCCCACCAAATTGTCTGAAAATTATAATTCTGTACTCATATTTAAAAAATTATCCCCGGAACCTTGGTTTTGAAATCAGTTTTAGGTGTTAATGATGAAAAAATTTTTTGAAAAAGTAGGTCAGGTATGCTTAACATCATATCAAAGATCGTGGCAAAGTTTGAAGTTTCTATCTTGAAAGGTCTGGCCATCAAAATTAAAAAGGTCTTGAAGTTGAACCATTTGTACAAAACATGTTGTAACTCAGCTTCTACTTTGCCAAATTAAACCTGGTTTGAAACACTGAACTGCTAATCTATCCCTCCGAATACGGACGAAGTTTGAAACCGCCAGCTCTATTGGCCGCTCTGCAATACTTGTTTGTGTCAAAGAAATCAGGAAAGTAACGAGATTTGGTCTCGGTGTGGCCCTGTGCGCGGCTCAAACCCCTTAGCTAGAACCATGTAGTGTAGACTACAACTTTTCAGTGCTCAGTATAACGTTTTGGGCGCGCTATAAAAATAGGGCAAGCCCTTCTGATACCTCTAAACAGAGTGTGAGGTGTCTTCGATACCAAATGGATTTCAATGTCAATTTCGCCGTATTAACCCTATTTCGAATCGGTGGTGCTACGTGGAAATGATTTTTCTAGTTAGCGGGTTCGATATGGATTGATTTGATACCTGACTTCCCGTCGAATCGTGTCCTCATGAGAGGGTCAACAAATTCAGAATTTTTTTTTCGAAAAATTCATGGAGAGCACCGATCAAGGTGTTAAGAATCATTCTCTGAAATTTTGTAAAAAAAAGTTTGGAAAATATTTCAAAGTCAATTTTATGGAAAATTTTCTATGTCAATTTTTGTGTACGAATCGTGTTTCGAATCGGTATTGCTAAGCGGGAGTGATGTTGCTAATTAGTGGGTCCGAGATGGATTATGCTGATACGTGATCCCCCATCAAATCTAATTAGGAAGTTTAGGGGAAACGATTCATGTTTCAATAAATCCTGCTAATTAGCGAGAGCACTGCCGCATAGCATCACCGATTCGCAACACGATTCGTACGGCAAAATTGACATAGAATTTT
This sequence comes from Hormiphora californensis, assembly GCA_020137815.1. Classification (NCBI taxonomy): domain Eukaryota; kingdom Metazoa; phylum Ctenophora; class Tentaculata; order Cydippida; family Pleurobrachiidae; genus Hormiphora; species Hormiphora californensis. Next base: position 6,208,240 of record CM035355.1, on the reverse strand, counting down.
TTTTTCCGAAATTGACTTTGAAATATTTTACAAAGTTTTTTCACAAAATTAAATGTTTCTCTAAAAATTCATGGAGAGCATCGATCAAGGTATTGAGAATCATTACCTGAAATTTTGTGAAATTTTTTTTGTGAAAAATATTTTAAGTAAATTATGGTATACGAATCGTGTTTCGAATCGGTATTGCTAAACGGGAGTGATGTTGGTAATTAGTGGGTCCGAGATGGATTGTGCTGATACGTGATCCCCCATCAAATCTAATTAGGAAATTTAGAGAGACACGATTCATGGTTCGTTTAATCCTGCTAATTAGCAATACCATTCCCGTATAGCATTGCCGATTCGAAACACGATTCGTACGCAAAAATTGACATAGAAAATTTACGATAAAATTGACTTTGAAAAATTTTTCACAAAATTGACTTTGAAATTTTTTCAAACATTTTTTAACAAAATTTCAGAGAATGATTCTCAATACCTTGATCGGTGCTCTCCATGACTTTTTAGAGAAACATTTATACAGAAAAAGTTTTGTATGGTTCGGTTCGGTTCGGTTACCGAAATTCGGTTCGGTTCGGTTCGGTAAAAAAGTTTTTCAAATTCGGTTCGGTTCGGTTCGGTGGAAAAAAACCCGGTTCGGTCGTTTCCTGCTTAATACCAACTCTGTGACGAGTGAACTCACTGCTACATCAATGTAATTACGTACTAAAACCCCTATTTATACGAGTCATTGATATGATTGATTTCTAAGGAGGTTTCGGAACGAAAATAATTATGCCCCAGGTGCCAGGTGCATATTGCCCTACTTGACCCTCTTATCGCATAAGGGACACAGCGTGCCTGGTGAAATTTTAACACGACCTAGCATGCAACGGGAAACCACCACTTGTACGTGGTAGCTGAGGGTCTACAGAATGGCGCTACGGTGCGGGGAAAAAAAGTCCATGCCCTAAAATCGTTTTTTTTACTTTTATTTGATTTGGGTCAAAATTGGCTATATTAAACGTGGTCCCGAAAAATCCATAATGACTTAGCACACGAAATATGTCACCCCCACCTATTTTTGCACGTAGAATCGATTGCCGTTGAAGTCGAATCTCTAAAATGACTGTAAAATGGTCAAAAGTTGATTTTTTACCATTTTTTGGAGGGTTTTGGCCCCTAAACCATTGAAAACGTTGAGATAGGAATTTGAAACTAGTGTTAATCGTTAAAATGGTCATTTTTCTACCAAGAACCAAGTTTTCGTGTATATCCGATTTATGGTTAGATTTGGGCAAATTGTTGAAATCTGCCAACTAGGAGAACCGTAACTTGATTTTCTTGTTTTTTGGATTTTGGCATTTTTGACAAACTTCTGATTGAAATAGTCAATCGGGACCATGCTTAAGTTGTTGATGGGACAATTTTCGACTAAAATCCAAGATTTGATACCAATAGAATAACAGATCGTTGATTTATAGAAAATTTAAGTAGGCAAAACGGTCAAAATAAGCAAGAAAAGTTGTCATTTTGACCGTTTTGCCTACTTAAATTTTCTATAAATCAACGATCTGTTATTCTATTGGTATGAAATCTTGGATTTTAGTCGAAAATTGTCCCATCAACAACTTAAGCATAGTCCCGATTGACCATTTCAATCAAAAGTTTGTCAAAAATGCCAAAATCCAAAAAACAAGAAAATCAAGTTACGGTTCTCCTAGTTGGCAGATTTCAACAATTTGCCCAAATCTAACCATAAATCGGATATACACGAAAACTTGGTTCTTGGTAGAAAAATGACCATTTTAACGATTAACACTAGTTTCAAATTCCTATCTCAACGTTTTCAATGGTTTAGGGGCCAAAAACCTCCAAAAAATGGTAAAAAATCAACTTTTGACCATTTTACAGTCATTTTAGAGATTCGACTTCAACGGCAATCGATTCTACGTGCAAAAATAGGTGGGGGTGACATATTTCGTGTGCTAAGTCATTATGGATTTTTCCGGACCACGTTTAATATAGCCAATTTTGACCCAAATCAAATAAAAGTAAAAAAAACGATTTTAGGGCATGGACTTTTTTTTCCCGCGCCGTAGCGCCATTCTGTAGACCCTCAGCTACCACGTACAAGTGGTGGTTTCCCGTTGCATGCTAGGTCGTGTTAAAATTTCACCAGGCACGCCGTGGGGAGGGTTTGAAATTGGAACATAACAAGGTACTCACACATAATTATCATGGGCTTTCTTGCATTCTTGAAAAGTTCACGTTCGGCCTCACTAAACAAAAGATACGATAGCTCATGAAAGCTCTTACTTGGATCGATTATTCTATACTCCCAAATTTGATCATGCATCGAGGTGCTTGCTGTTGGGCATGAGACTTTGTTGAGACCTTTGTTGGAAAAATACCAGGTCATTCCCAACATTTAAAATTTCAATATGATGGAAGATGGGGTTCGATCTTTAGAATTCGGCAAACTTGGCTGGATGGAAATTGGAACAGGGGTGGCTCTACCATGCAGACGCCGTACGCACTTTGGAGCATGAAGTGAAAAAGATGAAAATACAAGGAAATGCATTTCTGGAGTTAATTTAACCGTTAAATTGGTTAAAAATGATCCAATACTGCTCCCTTTTGGTCACATTTAGGAGAGTTTTGGGCTGATTCAAGCTCATTTGAGCGTCTTGATTCAAACTCTGTCCAAACATCTATGTCCAGCAGATGAGTGCTGGCCTAAGCTACAGTTCCCCTCACGGGAACTGCTGACTGCAGCTCATGCCAAAGATGAGCACCGTAACGAAAGAGACGTTTTAAAAAAACGAGAACAGTGCAGAATGGGCGCGATTATAATCTGGGTGCCTTGCAGCGTGTTTACAGGTGCGCGCTGCCAAAAGAGTATACTTAGACCGACTTTTTTCAAACGGCTATAGCCACGCAACCACATGGCCAATTTGAGTAAACTAAACGGTAACTGATAGAGAATCGATAGCCCTAACCGATAACCCCAAACCAAACCCTAACCAGACCCTAACGGATAGCCCTAACCCGTCGCGCGCGCTAAAACTACGAATTGTTAGCAATGAAAGGCACCCAGATTTTAATTTTTTTTTTTTTTTTTCTCATTCACTAACCCCAACACCGATTGGCATCACTTTCCGACAGCCGAAGAGAAGCTGCCGAAGAGAGAAAGGGGGTAACCGTATGAAGAGTTAATCGCGATGAGTCTCATTCACATTGGGTTCGATCATTTGCCCCCGGTGTTGGGGTTAGTAATAAATAAATAAATCTTAAAATCACTCACTCAAATAAACCCAGATTTTAACGTTTTCCGTGCAGTGCGCGCCGCCGTCCGGCTTTTCGTCGGCGGTACCGCTAACTGAAACTGACACTGGCATCCTCACGCGCGCGCTGAGAGCTTTTTTCGCGCGGTACATGTTAGTTCGTTCAGACTGTGAGTGTGACTGAAAACTGGATTTTGTCACCTAAAATGGCCGGTCGTCTTGGAAACTTGCAGGGCACCATTGAGATAGTAAGTTAAACGGAAATATGGGACTTGGGAGTCCCAACATGCTAATACAATATAGAGTTGGCCGTGGGGAAGGTATATCATACAATGGTGTCCTATGAACAGCAGTTATAAAGTCGACCAATTTATCAAAACTACCGCAGTGGGTAGTGGCAATGAGCCGCAATAAAACAGAAAACATCAATTAAAGGATTTCATTATTAGGTCAGCTCAATAATCAAAACACTCTATAACGAAAATTCCGCTCTGTATTCTCCTCCCAATTACAGGGATGATAATATATATGTTCGGTATTGTTTATGGGTCCATTCACTGTATTTCCAATTCATTTCCATTCCATGTAAACAGCCAAAATGGAGCTGGATCAATACTGCAGACAGTAGATGATAAATGCAGTGCAGTAGGGGAGTAAGGACGATTCTGTTTCAATGTCCTGACATCACAGCACATATCACAACAGCTGCACCCATGGGTGTCGCCGTCTGAATAACATGCGGTGCAGTTTGTTACATTCAACTCGGATTCCGGCTCTGGGTGGACCTGGAGAGGAGGAGATGGGGTGTTAGGTGTTAGGGCCTGGTTGATTAGGGGGTGAGTTAGGGGTGTTGGGGTGGGATAAATAGTTGAGTGATTTGATATAACATGGGCTATTATAAGAGTACACGAGAGTGTAAATTAGCAGTTAGGGGATTGAGAAAAGCAACCTAACTGGGGTTAGAGCTGGACACAAATCTTATCACAGTAATCCTCCACATCATCAGCTTCAGGTCGAGATGTGATCTCCTTATCAGTATGGGTCATGGCTTCCAGTGGAGATCTCTTGACTGCTGGGCTGTTACTCTTCAAGATCTCCGTCCTGAGAGGCAACAGTGTTAGAGGGTTCGTAAAGGGGGGACAGTGTTAGATGGGTTGTAAACTCACCATTAGGTTCGACAATTCATTATTGTTTCCCCAGTGCAGTTTAAAAGATCCTTCGACTCTCTTATCGTAACGTTATCTGTAGAGAGAATAGAGAGAATAGGTTATATTTCATTTCTGCTATCGTGGGAATAGCAAGCGTCATGTTGTTCGGGGCCCCGAACAACATGACACTTTCCTAGTAGCCCTACGGGGTTACTAGGAAAGTTTACCACCCAGGGAAGATAAACGGTTACCAGGGATTACTAGGGGCGGTTGTTGGTAAGGCAGGGCCAGGTTTAATGTCTGCTAAACAAACTGAAAAACATAACATCACATTCAGCTACATACACGAAGAGAGAGGAGATTGAGAAATGCGGAGAGAGGTAGATAGGCAAGAGAGCAGAGAGAGAGAGAGAGAGAGAGAGAGACGAGAGAGAGAGATGAGAGAGAGAGAGAGAGAGAGAGAGAGAGAGAGAGAAGAGACGGCAGAGAGAGAGAGAGAGAGAGAGAGAGAAGAGAGAGAAGAGAGAGATAGAAGAGATGAGCAGAGAGAGCCAGAGAGAGAGAGAGAGAGAGAGAGAAGAGAGGAGAGAGAGAGAGAAGATGACAGACGAAAGACGAGAGAGAAGAGAGAAGAGAGAGAAGATGAGAGAGAGAGACGCTACTGAGGTGGGATTGAGGATTCATAGAATGGTAGCTAGCAGCTAGGGTGAGAGAAAATGATAGAGAATTAAAATTTGACTTGTCAAACTAAAATATAGAGAACTATAAAGCATAATCTACCACTGGTTGCTCTCACTCATAATGTCGATGCCATAACCACTTGACGGCGAAACAGAGGGGCGCGACATGCAACATAACCCCTTTTCCCATCGATAACTGACAGTGATTCACTGCTTCCTTTCCTGTTCCACCTGCAGCTGTAGCTGTTGATGTGTGAGATAGTAGTTATCCTCTGATAGACTATTTTTGAGAAGGACAATCAACCGTTGAACACCTGGAATTGAGTGTGTGGGTTACAGATATATCTGTAACCCACACACTCAATTCCATCCATCTAGATATGATGTCAAGAGTACTGAGTAGGTTCTCAACAGGTTCTCAACAGGACCACCCTGACATAACTGACAGTAACACTAGCCACAGCCCCACACAGTCACCTATATCAACCGGATCTCATCTATCCCCAACCAACTTGGATCAACCAGCAGCCACATGGTTAGGGGTGTAGTAGTAACTCTCGATTATTACTGGTCCGTTCTGATAGCGCAGTGTAAAGTCCTGAGGGGGAGGGAAACGTGTAAAACATGATTTTGGTATAACACAGCTTTGACGATTAAAAAGCCTTGACAGTCAATCCTGACAAGTTACCATGTATAAGAACTCCTCCAGTGGAACAGTGAACACTCGGAGTTGTTATGGTCAACAGTAAAGGTAGTTCAGCATCCCCTATATCATCTGTTTAGTGGGATCAATAATTATCTAACTCGTGTGAGTAGTCTGAGTGCCCTATTGAATCCCCATTTTTAATCACCTGAACCTGCAGCAGGGAGAAGGAGGGGGAGGTATAGGCAGAGTTTTGAAATGAAATGAAAAGGCAAGGCAAGGCAAGGCAAGGTAAGGCAAGGCAAGGTAAGGTAAGCGAAGGTAAGGTATAAGGTAAGGTAAGGTAAGGTAAGGTAAGGTAAGGTAAGGTAAGTTAAGCGAAGGGAAGCGAAGGAAGGGAAGGAAGGGAAGGGAAGGGAAGGGAAGGGAAGGAAGGAAGGGGAAGGGAAGGGAAGGGAAGGGAAGGGAAGGGAAGGGAAGGGAAGGGAAGGGAAGGAAGGAAGGGAAGGGAAGGAAGGGAAGGGAAGGGAAGGGAAGGAAGGGAAGGGAAGGGAAGGAAGGGAAGGGAAGGGAAGGGAAGGGAAAGGGACAGGGAAGGGTAAGGAAAGGTAAGGAAAGGTAAGGTAAGGTAAGGTAAGGTAAGGTAAGGTAAGGTAAGGTAAGGTAAGGTAAGGTAAGGTAAGGTAAGGTAAGGTAAGGTAAGTAGGTAGGTAAGGTAAGGTAAGGTAAGGTAAGGTAAGGTAAGGTAAGGTAGGTAAGAAGGTAGGTAAGGTAAGGTAAGGAAGGTAAGGTAAGGTAAGGTTTAAGGTAAGGTCAAGGTGAAGAGTAAGGTACAGGTAAGGTAAGGTAAGGTAAGGTAAGGTAAGGTAAGGTAAGGTAAGGTAAGGTAAGGTAAGGTAAGGTAAGGTAAGGTAAGGTAAGGTAAGGTAAGGTAAGGTAAGGTAAGGTAAGGTAAGGTAAGGTAAGGTAAGGTAAGGTAAGGTAAGGAAAGGTAAGGTAAGGTAAGGTAAGGTAAGGTAAGGTAAGGTAAGGTAAGGTAAGGTAAGGTAAGGTAAGGTAAGGTAAGGTCAAGGTAAGGGTAAGTAAGGTAAGTAGGTAAGGTAAGGTAAGGTAAGGTAAGTAAGGTAAGTAAGGTAAGGTAAGGAAGGGAAGAGGAAGGGAAGGGAAGGGAAGGGAAGGGAAGGAGGAAGGGAAGGACGGGAAGGGAAGGAAGGGAAGCCGAAGGAAGCCGAAGGGAAGGGAGGAAGCCGGAAGGGAAGGGAAAGGGGAAGCCGGAAGGGAAGGGAAACTGGAAGGAAGGGAAGGGAAGAGAAAATATTACTATTTATTACTATTACTGCGATAATTCACCTCTTAGTATTGGTTGTGTGAGTGTTCAGTGTAGTCCACGTTCTATATATATATATATAGTAATCCTGCCTAGCAATGGACATTGTAGAAGCTTGTCTCTTGTTCCAACTACATCCCAGTCTCCCAAATTTTGGTTATCGTTCGATCGTGAAAAGCACTGGCTACCGCAGTGAAAACTTCATATACTTAGTAGTCTTTATTCCTGGTTTATCATATATCAGTTGGTACCTGGGTAGCGCAAAGATAGTTATAGAGGGTGATGTTGCGACATTGATGTAGAAAGATCTAAAAACAGTTGTTACTAGAATATCCTGCGATCGAGAATCTCCAAGACAACTCACTTGGTTTATGACATATGGTTCTGATGGATCATTGTCATGTCTGGGTTCTGATTTTATCTGACATCTGTATAAGAGTGGTGGTTTTCAGGCTAGGCAGTAGGCATTTGTATTTTTCAAACAATGGCAGTGTTTACTTTAGAAGCTTCAACTAATTATATTGAAAAGAGAATGACTAAAATCTCCACTCGAAAAAGATTTCGACTTCCAAGAGATATCGAAATTTATAGTACGCCAGCCCAATTTGTTAAATTGTACGGCAGTTAAGTGATAAATGCGGAGGAGGTTTGCCAGTGTTCTAACGTTTCAAAGATTAAGACTGTAAACTATATAGATGTAACGATAGGGGTCTGGATTGTGAAAAAGTGTTTTACTCAATATAGTGTATCTGAACCAGATTTTTGTGCTGAAAAAGAAGCGCCCATTCTTTTTTAGCTACGACGATGGTAAACCACACATATCAGCTCCTAAAAGTAACGATCTACTGATCGACACTGCGTACAACACAACTAGCAAAAACGTAGTTAACAGTGACAAATTATTCATCCAGGCATTTGGTGAAGGCTGCTCAAGCTTTTTCAAAAATTTCTTTCAACGAAAAACATGGGCAACGATGAATTTGTAAGTTTAGAATCAATAACGACACAAATAAAACAGGATATAAAGAAAAACCATCGAAATCGCAAATAAATTGTACAGACCGTCCGGATCAAACCTCCCAGAATCCACAAAAGTGGAAATGAAAAATTTCTGGTTCGGCTCGAGTATGGACGAACAAGTGGCACAGCGCGCGCAAGCAAGAACAAAATGCGCGGCTTGGAATTGCGCGGTCTGGAGCTGCGCTCTCCACTATCTTGTGAGCTTGAATTTGAAACGCGCATAAGTAAAAGCAGCGCGGCGTCTTTATTATTATTTAGCGCGTTACAGTTTCCACTGCACGCGACACATTAACCCCACACGGTGTTTGCAAATCAAAGAACTCATTGAATTGTTGGTGCCTAATTAGCAACATAAATTAAACAATGTTACAAAATAATAAAAGAGTGGGGAAAGAGTACCATCATCCAGGCCACACTTGCATTGACATGCTGTCCGGGTTCCAGACAGTGTCCCTCTCTAGTCTCTGCAAAGTGGGCAACGCTGTGGCAGCTGAGAGGGACAGTGTAGCATGTCATAGTCGTCAGTCACACTGCCACACTGCCACACTTATATTTTATACACAGTTGCCATGAGGCCAGAGCACATTTGGGGATGTGTAATGTGTTGAACACAGTCCAATCTTGTTTCACTGTGACACAGTAAACCATAAATAATGAATGTATCTTCAATGTATCATCAATAAGATCCAGTGGATGATGATGACATATTTTCTCAATGTCAGTTCAATCACAAAGCCCCTTGTGTGGCTCACACCGTCATTTTATGAGGGTTCGGTAGATCACAAAGCATCCCTCACTTCTTGTGTCCTGGCATAGGGACAGGCCAGGGACTGAGGTTCTTCAGGAGGTCCAATATACACTCACTGATAGTTCCCGGTCCTTGTGGGTTACCTGGAAATGATGGATTATAAAATATTGCAACACACGTTGATAGGAACTACTAACTTAGTCATCATGAAGGAAACACAGCCCTTGAAAAGTGCAAACCCGGTAAAGTAACGATCCCACCCTACTATCCACTGGGTAAATTAACGACCTAACCCTACCCTACGGCCTACACACTACTACAATGTAGAAATAATAATACCTTGGTCAATACAGATGGAGTTGACAAGTTTGAAGTGTTCACTAATCTTCTGAGCCATTGGATCGTTAGGCATCAACTGTTCCGGGCTCTTGGTTATACCCGTAGTCTGTTCATAGACCATCGGGATATAAACTGGGTCACTCGGCCGCTCATCATGGGACAGCCGGATCTGGAGGGCAGAGGGGATGGGTGATTACTAGATTACTGGGCTGACAAGAGAGGGAGGGGAGAGATTACTAGATACTAGATAGTGTAACAGATTCTGCTGTGTGATATAGTTGTTTTTAATGAGCTAAGTTGTGTTAACTAATTAAATAACTTACAAAGAAGAGTGTCTTGTTCTTTGTCTGGACCACCCCTGTCACCCCATTGTCCAGGAAATCATGGTGGATTGGCGGGGGTACCATGGGCAGCCAGCTCACTTTCCATGGTAGTCTGGGATCGGGCCTCAACTCAAAGGCCATAATGTTCACAAACTGTTGGAGTATCTCCTTGGGGGCACCCAGTACACGGATAAAACTGCTGACCACGTGGTACTTGAAGGGGTGGACTGCTATCTGATGGAGATAAGAATGGGGATTTATATATTAGCATTATGTGCTAGACTTATGTATTGCTTATACACAGATAATTTTATGCATATGAGAAAGGGGGGGTTAAACCACACATCAAGTAGACTCTTAACAACACCCAATTTCAGAGAACTGTTCTTTTTCTAGTGACATTGAAACACACGCACCTTTTGGGCAAAGTATGTTGAGAGGGTATCTGTCATAGCTTTGTTCCAGAATCCTTCCTTAGTGGGCGTGACTGTTAGGCTAATGGTCTGTAGGGTGCTCGGCTCTATACTGAACCTGTAGAAGAGGATATTTGGCGTTAGAACATTGTAACCGACCGTCAAGAGAGACGATGGTCCACCAAGTGAATAAAAGGAAGAGAAGGAACTTGATGGTGAGGCTGTTAGCCTCAGGCCAATGCTCTGACCACAGTTCTCACACGCTCCGAAAGAAATGAGAATATAATATGGTCAGGCCAATGCTCTGACAGTGGTGGGGAGGGGGGTCATTGTTAGGGTAAGATGATGCTCATTTTCTTTTGAGGAAGGGGCAATGTTTTTACTCCCCCCTTACTCAACAACAATCTATACCCAGGTGATGCATCATGATGGGGGCCTTATAGATCGTTGTCTTCTATTCAAAAGACACCTGTTGGTTACCCCCATAATGATACAGATTTAAAGAGCGGGGAGATAGAGATCCTACTTTCTAATACAATTCTAGGAGTACGATCTCTATCTCGCCTGGCCCTCTTTTTAAATCTGTTCCATTTCTGGTGTTGAAAATTTGTAAATAGCCTCCCAGCCGGCAGCCCCCCCCCCCCCATTTCACCATTAGTTCCCTATAATAGGAGGGAGGGGGAACCGTTTCGTTTTCATTCCTGCAGTCCATATAATTACTGTTCGTTCTCATTGCAATACAGTCGGACCCCGATTTTCCGGGGTCCCCCATTTACCGGGCAAGACCCCCGAGCGGGGTCCGAAGTGTGGGGCTTACCTGTAGAAACATGTCTCATGGTGAAGCGATGTACAGAGGACCTCGTTACTTCGGATCGTCAGCTACAGGAGGGAAATTATTTATTTTAGTAGTGGTTAGTGATATTGTTGCTACTACAGGGCCAGGTGTGATAGAGCCTCATTGCTTTTCGACGTGGGGGTAATAGAAACAGTAACATTGCTTCTTGTAATCACTTGGAACAGTATAAAGTCCGATTTTTAAGAAAGCGAACCGGGGGCGCGCGAATTCAAGTTTTGAATTGAAATTGGTAGGGCGCAACGTGTGGTGCGCGTGAAATGCTCTGATTTGCGCGCAAGCGGTTCGCTTTATTAAAAATCGCACTTAACTTCCTTCCAACACAGTTCCAAATTACAAAACTATTAAACATGGTTCAATAAACTTACCGTTCTCTCTTTATCCTTTCCCACATTTCCCACGATCCTAGCAATGTGACCCTTGAGATGGTACGCAGCAAGCATGTTCTCCAACGCAGAGAGACCCTTCGTAGGACCTGTGAGAGATTTAGTGTTAATACTCTCTTTTAATAGGACTTTAGGAGTCAGGTTTGTGTGTATGTGTGTGTGTGTGTGAAGTGTGAACCCACCCACTTTTGCTGTCGTCAGGGAGCAGCATCCCTTATTATCATGCTTATCCTATATTTATTTCCAAGTTAAAACATTTCGTTTCCGTAGTTACGAGATTTAAAATGGCCAATGAGAAAAAAGTGCGGAGTGCGGTCGTAAGGTCCTTTAGTGGTCGCTGGATATGTATGATATACCCGGATGATATATCAGCTATAGCGGCATTTCACCACAATCCAGCATATACCGCGTGGCCCAAAAAAAACTAAGGGTACGTTGGCCTTCTTTTCTCCTAGAAATTTAATTTCAATCACCCTGATGTTTTGTCACAATATTTGTATGGTTACTCATTCGAGGAATCCGGAGTTTCAGCCCTCTGGATGAAAATTCATTTTTTTCGCCCGAATGAACATTTAATGAACGCCAAAACGGGGCCATATTTTGGTACCAAAGTTTTACAAATTTGTTTGGCTATCGATTTTCTTTCGAACGCGACCAGTTTGAGCTTAATTGGATCACCACAAGAATCACAGTGACCAGTTTACCTAGCCTAGGCTGGGTCATGTGATCCCCATCAAATTATGACGTGTTAGCAAGAGAACTTACATTCTAACGGACGCTGTATCGGTATACCGTCCTAATTAGCAGATGTGATACGTGATACGCGACCGTTACACCTGCTTATTGGCACTTAGTAATGACGCTAGCGGTCCAATAGGGGTCACTTAACCAGACTTAGTGTCGGAAAAGTGGCCACTGTGTCTCTTGTGGTAGTCCAATTGAGCTAAAATTAGTCGCGTTTGAAAGGAAATCGTTACCCAAAGTCGACTGTGAAATTCCGATTTGGAATACCTTTTTTGTTTTCAAGTTCATTTAGGATTCATTCCAGTCGTAAAAATGAATTTTTTAGATAGAGAGCCGAAATTCTAGCTAACATTAATATCGATCAAGTGTAATGGCCGTACGAATTTTTAGCGCCTGAATTTACCAATTTCTTGTCAAAACGGGTTAAAATCGATGTTTGATAAAAATGACCGTTTTTTAATCATTTATTTCACCAACTAAACTTGATTCATTTTTAATAAAAACTCGGATTGCCATTTATTATTGTTTACTCTAATGCATGGTTGCTATTTTTAAGAATAAAATCGAATTTAACCAGGAGAAAACGTGGAAAAACCCGAAAAACGAGAAATTGGGTTCATTCATGAACTTCACACTTTTATGTTTTGAAACTCCGGATTCCTCGAATGAGTAACCATACAAATATTGTGACAAAATATCAGAGTGATCGAAATTAAACTTCTGGGAGAAAAGAAGGCCAACGTACCCTTAGTTTTTTTTGGGCCATAATCGTTCTAAAGCTAGTTCTAAAGCTAGTTCTAAAGCTAGTTTCACCGAATTCCCAATAGGCATGTTTAGTGTTTGCCTAGCTAGAACACTAGGTTAGAACATAACAATTTAGTGTGTTCGTTAGCTCAAATGGTCATCCTTTGTCAGCCCCGAGATATGCTTATCATTACCAATGTTCACCCCGATATATTAGTGTTGTGGTTTTTGAAGCATTTGAATTATTATTATCGATTGATTTGCTGATCGACCTACTAGTGGGAACTGTGAATAAAATTTAGACAAACAACTTTTTCAGCATAATATGATGTTGATTTTTGTGTTTGGACTGCTCCTGACAAGAGTTGTTGGAGGGGAGATTTCATCATCGGCAGAGTGCAAACCGATGGAAGTAAACGGATACCTTCACGAACATTGTCCCACACCAGACCATTACTTCACATTCAAATGTCCACGATCAAATATTACGTACTTTAAGTACAATTCGAAACCTGACTGTGACCATAGTCAGGCATTCAGTACCACTTGTCCTTCCGATCCAGGGTTCTACCAGGTATGTGGGCACAGTGGTTGCACAGGTTCCAGGGAACTAGCTGGGACACCATTGCTCTGTGGGACGTTCATTTGCAATGGGTATACCGCAGTTGGTACGAAATATGATCTTTACAGACGATGCAAAGAAGGTGCATGCGGAGATACTGAACTGAACATGGTTGGATGTACTGATAACAGTGTAATAGCAAAGTGTAACAATATCTGCACTGATGACGGTTGTTCAGATGAATCAAACTGCAACGGAGTGCAATATGGTGTATGGTGTGGAAAATCAGATAAACCAAAGTACATTCCCCCTCTGTGGATGTGCAAAAAAGAATTTTCGCAATGTAAAAATGGTGAAGACCAGATAGGTTGTTTTAATTGGACGGTTGCTGATCATACCACCTGCCAGCGCAGATCGACTGACAATATCATACGAATCAAAGATAACATGAGATGTTTCGTGGCTGACCATTCCGCTTGCCAAGGCGGACAGGATCAGACAAACTGCAGTGATCCTGAAAGGGTTGTTATGCAGTGTCTCTCCCAGGGCTTTCCAACAACCATATCCATATGGGGATATTGCCAGGGTCATTCACTTTGTGATGATGACTACAATAACGCATGTACTGATCCAGAACTAGGCTGCAAGATTCACAAGGGGCAGCTGTGTGATGGACATCGCGATTGCGATAACGGAGGGGACGAAACTTGTAAAGATTTGACCACGGTTAGATGCATCAGAAGATTTCAATCTCCAGACCGGGCGAAGAACGTCTCCCTTCGGATTCCTTTGGAGTGGGTCATGGACGGACAAGTGGACTGTCTCGATGGAATGGATGAAGAGAAGGGTAGGTGGAAGATATGTGGATCTGACTATTACACCAGGTATCAAGAGATAGGGACTGACTGTAAGGAAGTTCTTCTCTGTCCTTTAGAGAGGAATTATATTGACTTGGACAATCTTTGCGACAGAATAAACACATGCTCGTTTGAGGAAAAGCTGTGTAACGCAGCCCGCCAAACTGATGTTGATGTAACAAATCTCATCGATACCTTTATTACTAGCCAGGATGAACATTTCATTCAGCATTGTTTTCCTACCGGAGCTGCAGACCTGGAAAGGAAATTAGGAAATTGCACCACAGTAGAACACTCTGCTGGAATCGTCAAAACTGTACTAAATGTCCAGCAACCAGTGTTCGTAAGGATTCCTGAAATAAAGGTCGACTGCTCCCATCTTTTTGGTGCGAACTATGTCTATGCAGCATGTAACAACATCTGTCTGAATGCTGAATGTCCCTTGAAGAAAATCCCCGGAGACACTTGTACAAATAAAGAGGATTCCGTAGTTCGAGCTCTGGCAGACACTGCCATTCCAAGTACAACAACGCTGTTCAAAACCGCAAAAGATCCCGGCTTCTACGACAATAAAATATTTCCGTGTGATAACAAAAGATGTGTCTCCTATCGAGATGTCTGTAACCTTAAAGACGACTGCGGGGATGGCTCCGATGAGAACTCCTGTGCGAATCACTTTCAGTGTAAAAATTACAATGAACTAGTGGTCCTATCTCAAGTGTGCGATGGCGTGGTGGACTGCCGTGATTTTTCCGACGAGTGCTTACAAAGTTGTCCTTCTACAAATAAGAACATCTTCGGGAACGATTTTCTGAGATCTGCAAGCTTATCTATGGGCGTGATTTCAACTTCCCTGAATACTATTTCACTGACAAGATCGGCTTGGGAGTTATCCAGACAAAAGACGTATGAAATGTTCCTTAACAAATCGACCATTGTTTTGATAAATCTTGGTGACTTGATGATTGGTATCTACCTTCTGCTGCTATCCTATTTTGACTTCATCTACAATGCTGATGGCAACTACTGCCAAGAGAGATACAGATGGTTCAGTTCCAGTGAGTGTTCCTTCCTTGGAGTCCTGAGTACCACGGGATCGCAATTGTCACTCTTCGCAATGACAATGCTCAGCATCACCCGAGTGGCAAACATTGGAAATCTTGTCCAAAGGGACTTGTCTAGCTACAAGTCTGCTGCCAAACTTGGGTTTCTGCTAGTCTTCCCCCTTCTGGCGAGTCTGTTGATTGCAGTAACACCCATTTTGTCACTTACCGAAGATTACTTTGTTAATGGGCTATATTACTACAGATCACCGCTTTTCATCCGGCCCGTCAGTAAGATCAACCACTACAAGGTTTTCAAGGAGTACTTTGAAGGGCGGTCAATATCGTGGGAGAAAGCCCCTTTCTCCTGGGAAACCATCCGCTCAACGGTCAAAGAAATGTTTTCATCAGATGTTGGAGGTAATTAAATGTGTGTTTGTGCAAAATTCATAGCGAAATACAACAAAATAGAAAAATTACTGTTAAATTCTTAATTATTTTCAGGTATATCGAGTTCGACCGTCCATTTTTACGGCAATGACGGCGTTTGCGTGTTTAAATACCTTGTTACCCGAGACGACCCCCAATGGGTGTTTTCAACATCGATTCTTCTGGTGAACTGCCTGTGTTTCATCTTTATATTGGTCAGCTATGGGTACATCAACTTTAAAACCCGCCAATCCAGCCGGAATGTTGGAGCTGCAGCGGGTCGACGAGGCACAAACAGAGCCCTTCAAGCAAAAATCTCTGCAATAATCCTGACAGATTTCTTCTGCTGGGTTCCATTGAGCATTGTTTCATTTCTGCACCTCCACGAAGCCATAAATGTCACAGCTTGGTATCCCTTCTTTTCAATCCTTATCCTTCCCATCAACTCGGTGATCAACCCCCTGTTGTATGACTCAAACTTCTACTTTGGTCTCATTCTTAGGCCAACACAAGCTTTCAGTCGCAATGCAAGAAGTTTCATTACGTCTTTACAGAGTTCAAACGAACAAGAACCAGTGGAGGGAACTCCACCTCCCCAGGAAACGGCGCTTTGAAAATTTGGGGTAAAAACAAGTCGTCATGGTTACATAACCATCAAACATATTCCTTTTTCCGGATTTCCAAACATGGACCTTTCATGGTGAAGGCCTGACAAACTGCCACATTATAGACATGAATATTATGAGCATTCAAGGTTGTTCATTGTTGATTTGTATGCTTATGAACAGATCTAACTAGCTGATGCTATCTATTGTTTATGCCAAATAAGCTGCCAATGTATGACACGGTCGCTTGTAGTGGGAAAACGGTAATGGAAAACGAAGATACAGTAAGACGACGCGCAACCGTTACCAATCAGGGCGCTAGTACGTGCTGACACATGAACTTTTTGCCGCGCGTTATGTACCGTGCGCGTCTCCTTACTGTATTTTCATTACGGTAATCTGACTACAAGCAGCACTGTCTAATGTACCATAATGATACAATTACACTGCGTTTACACCATTCAATGAGATTCATTCTTGTTAAAAGTAGAGAACTTCATCATCACCCAAACCCATTATACAGTCAGACCCTGATTTACCAGAACCCCGATTTACCGGGCAAAACCCTTTCTCCCGAGCACCCCGGTAAATCGGGGTCCGACTGTATGAGGACAGCTGGTACGTACCTGGACTGTCGATGGTGAGGGGGTTGAATGAGTAGCTCATCAGACTCTCTAACATAACTCGATTGATGTAGAGGGTGGAGGACCGACCTACTGAGGACATCCTCCCTCCAGCGTTACTACCGGGTCCAGTGTACTGTGTCGTTCCTGAGGGGGGAGGGGACATTGGTTACCATGGTAACGACAGGGTGAAGTATGGTGCATGGTGCAGTGGTGACTGGTGTTACAGTGTAATTTACTCAATCTAATTGTTTGAATGCTGTTGTGTTTCAACACCTATAGTTTGAAAATAGACTCTTGAATTCGGGATAGTAATACATAATGTTGCAGTAACGTCAAATTAATGTAAATAAGAAACATCATTGCCTTCATCAATATAAATCAAGATTTGACAAACTCAAGTTTGGAGTCACTGCATCCTAGATAACATTTATTATTCAAGTAATTATTAATTAAGTAGTTAATTAATTACCTTACTCTCGTTTTTTAAGAAACGCTTTAGTAAGAAACTTTTTTATAAGAAACTTTTCAAATGTAAATCACACAATTCACAGACACCACAACAAAATAGAACACCCCTAACTTGTTTAGTTTATTGATAAAGGAGAAATTCTTTTTGTTTTTGGATTGCCTACACCTGTAGTTTCCTAGAAAAAAAGTTTCTTGTTTAAAAGTTTCTTGAAATATACGAGCTTAATTAACGAGAATAAGGTAATTAATTAATTACACGGGCCATGACCTTCCTATCCGGGTGAAGGGTGAACACCTGTTTCGCTCCAATCCTCCTCTCCCCACCTCCCCTCTCAAAACATCTCTCCCTCAACAGGGTACCCAATGTAACCTTCAGTACCGTCATCGCCAGGTCCTTGCTGATACACGATCTGGGCCCTATCATAAATGGCATATAGGTGCCGGGAGGAGCAGTGAATCCCCCACCCCACCGTTCCGGTAGGAACTCCTCTGGATCGTGCCAATATCGGGGGTTGCGGTGCTGCGTGTACGAGTTAGCTTGGATCTGTGCGGGTATACCAGGTATACGGTATCCAGCGATGGTTGTTTCCCGTCGGTTGATTCTGTGGGAAACTGGTGCCACGGGGAACAACCGCATGGCCTCCAGACAGCAGGATTCAATATATTCCAACTTCATAAACCACATCGCATCCTTTCTCTCTAACCCCCGTGCCTCTTCCCTGGCTCTCTCCAATACTCGGGGGTGTTCCAATAACAGAGCCCACACAAACCCTAACACATTAGCAGCCGTATCATAGCCCGCAAGTAGAAACACTGTAATATCATCCACCATGGACTCAACATCACCGTTATTAGCCTGGATTATCAGGGTCAGGATATCCTGATGGTGTGAGAGGGTGGGATCTTCCTCCACCCTTCTCCTCACCAACTCCGATCCATACTCACGACACAGCTTCACCGCGGCCAGAAAGGTCCTCTTTACCTCGCTTTTGAAGAATGGAATGTTATTAGTGAAGCTCAGAGCATTTTGGAAACCGAGTGACATAAAGGTGTCCAGGGCATCTTTCACTGGACACTCTGTATGGAGAGATCCGGGCGAGTCACCCAATACCAACCCAGCAATGACATCAAAGAGGAACCGTTTTGACAGGTCCACCAGATCAACTTCAGTCCCGGGTACCAGGAGATCCAGAAGATCCTGACTCCGTTCCTCAATCTCCCCAGCCCAGTGTCCCCTGTGTGCTACTGAGGCTGCGAAAAAGGGCCGGAAATGAGCCCTCTTTCTCCTCCAAATCTCCGACCCAGGATCGTTGAAAATGGAATTATAGCCCATAACCCGAGTTCCCATACAATAACCCAGGAAGGGGTACAGGAACTTCTCCCGAGGCTGGGAGAAGTACCGGTGGAGTGTTGGAGCATCTGTGATACAGATCTGGGGTGTGTGGTAAAGCCAGGCTACGTAGAGGGTAGGAAACTGGGTACACCATGCTAGCCTGTAGTTGTAACTGTGTCCTTCCTCCCGCATCAGCCGGATAATTAACCCGGCATGACCACTGATCAGGTGGGCGATAGGTGGACCGGGGATGTGCCGGAAGGAGTAGCGAGCATGGGCGATGGTTGAGAGGACGTAGAGGACAGATAGAAGGAGGAGGACGAGGAGAAACGAGAGGGTTAACAACATAACGTGAGGGCTTCACGAGACACAATAGAGGGGTGTCGTGGAGCTTGGAGCAGTACAATAGAAACAGAGGGCGAGAGAGAGGGGGAGAAAGAAGGAGTGAGAGAGAGAGGGAGAGAGAGGGCTGTAGTTTACTTTATACGTACAAAAGGCGTTATATAGAAGTTTCAAATTGGAATGCTACTAGCAAACTGTCTCTATCTTTTGAAGTTTACTTCTCAACCATATTGTTCTATTCTCAATCAACTAATTGCTCCCCAGCGTCAATTGATCAGCCTGAAACAATGGTTGCCTGGCACTGTGGTGGTTGCCTAGCAACGATTGATCGTGATGCGGATCCAAAGAACTCCTGACACTGTTCCCCACTGCGGACCCTAAAGTTCTCCAGCTGAAACACCCAAATCCGTTCAGAGGATAGGAAATCCCGGTGCCGGTACACCAACGCAGCAACCGATGACGTAGTCGTGACGTCACCAAAATCACCATCCAGCCAGGAATTGAGGGAAGTTGGTCTGACAAAGTAAGATGTATGGTAAATACCGAGATAGATTGAAATCTGTTCCTCGCATTCACCCTTCCACTTTCCTACTGTACTGACTTCACCTCCAGTCTGAGTGTCAATAAGAAGTAGCCGGGGGAAGTAGTGAGGGTCAATGCAGAGAATAAACTTGGATCCAACACCGACAATATTAGCTCTGGAAAGGGGTGCAATAAGTCTCTCACAGGGATTGTACGTGACTCTGTGAGTGCGTACGTGGGCTAGAGAGTCCGTGTTATAAAGGTGAATACCACAGGTAGATCGAATACACGTGAACCTCGCACTGCTCACCACACACGGCCATAGATAACACTTCTGTGTCGCCAGGAGTTCTGTGGAGCATGTGCAACTTGGGACAGGAACAGAGGTGTGGGAACCGTCAGTTGGAGAGATAGTATGGAAAGTAGAGGGAGAAACAGCAAGGAGAAGAGATGGAGTGAATGTAAGGACTCGATCATACAGACCATCTTTACAAGTCCCACCGTCCCATAGTTTCCAGGAAAACCGGGATACTTCCCGGAAATCAGTAACATGTTGTCCACCCCTCCAAAGGGATATCATCAAACCCGCTAGAATAGCTACCATATCACCTCCACCCAGTCTCACACATTTTATTTCAGCGACACTCCTGATATTGAAACTATACACCGGGGTCAGAGTGTCCAGTTTGTAAACAGTCACCCTGTTAGATGTGAAACAGAGACACACACGATCCTCACTGGCTTCACAACACACCACCTCCTCTCCATCCCACTCAACTTGTGTCTCTCCCACAACATTCCAACTATCCAGCTCCACAACTTTCAACCACCCACTAACCGTTACCATGACAACACACCAGCCGTTACCACTGATAACCTTTACCCCACCACCCACCTCCCCATCCATCCTATACCCCCTCATGTCCAGCCTGCTACACCTCTCTCTCAGCATCCTCAGCCGCTCCCTGTAGTCCCAGGCGGAGTGGAGAGGCCGGGGCAGGGTGATGTTGGCACGGTGGCATGCTGTGGCCCAGACACGGGAAAGGTTGGTGATTGTGGCATGCCAGTGGTGGGAGACAAGGAGGCATTGGGTGATGGTGGTTGGGTCCACGTGGCAGAGGATCCTCTCGCAGATCTCAACTGGTAGAATGTTGAACATGGGAGCTGGGAGTATGAAATGTTTCCAAAAGCAAAATAGTGGATAGTAATTACAAAAGGCCAAGGTATGGAAAAGGAAATAAAATAGAAATTATGCGTAATGGAAATGCGGGGAAAAAGGGAAACAGAGAGAGGGAGGGAGAAACTGTTAATTTTGCCAGCGGTTCCAGTAAGTCTTTTGCGTCAGGCCCTAAACATGTACCCACATGAAAATACCATGCTACACAGGTTGTTCATTGCCGCTGGCCCGGTGCGAGAGCTGCCAAATATTTTAAACATGCTGAGTAAGACAAATCAAGTTTCTGGAAAAATACGGGGCCACTGACTACTATACAGAGTTGTAGAGCTACAAACTCCGCTGACTCAGACTCGCAAGAAAATGAGGTATATTCCGGGTCGCGTACAATTTGAATACATACATTGTGAGTACAGTAGCCGGCAGTAGCTACATACTAATTGTACGTACAAGGAGGTGTGAGTACAACAATACACGCAGCATATGTTAGAGCTCAGTCAGTGTGTGATGACAGGAGGGTGTAACGTATGGAGTCGTCGCAGGAGCCAAGAACTATAAGAAGAAATCAGAACCTGGGATCGTCATGGCACGGAAATCGAAATACGGAAAGTTATTTGCCAACGACAAGGAGAGACAGAGAGAGGGGGAGGCAGAGGGATACAGGCGCGGAGACTGAGAGAGACAAAGGGGAATAACGGCGCTAATTTGGGACACAAACTCTGTATAGCCTGATTTATAATTCGAAAAGGGAATAAGATAATTGGACCAGCAATTAATATGAACTGCTATTATAGGCTACCTAGTTCCAGTGCCCGCAACAACTAATAACACTGCCAGAATGGCCAATATAATATTAATTTCCAGAACTATCACCCCCGATACTGACTGACAAATACTCTGTCTCTGTCTCTGTCTCTGTCTCTGTCTCTGTCTCTGTCTCTGTCTCTGTCTCTGTCTCTGTCTCTGTCTCTGTCTCTGTCTCTGTCTCTGTCTCTGTCTCTGTCTCTCGCTGTTACCTGTGTTCCTGCAGTAGGTGGGTGACCCAATAATGGGGCCTGCTGACGGACTGGGTTGTTGGATGTATCCCGGGCTAGGTACCGGGGCTGGAGAGTTGGGCATGTATTGACCTGATGTCTGGGGCGACATCAACATCACCATGGGAGAGGGAGCACCTGGAAGAGAAAGGAAGGTGGGTTACTAGGGGGGTTACTAGCTGTTATCATGGTTACCATGGTTACTCTAGTTGTTATGATGGTCTTCACGGTTACTCAATATACCCATGGTGTTATCATGTTTTGTTCAACCCTTTTTACTTTCGATATTTACCACTCTCTCTCCCATGAAATTACTTACCCATGTTGCTTGCCATCGGGGAGGGGTTAGGTTGAACGAAGGGGCTGTGTGATGATTGTTGTTGTTGGGGCGATGGTTGAGGTTTGTTTGTAGCAACTGGCGAGGGTACTGGGTAGCCACCGGGTGTCGTTGGGTTGGCGTAGTTGGGGGTCGCTGGGTAACCTGGAAAGGGGTGATCATAATGCATGGGGAGAGTTGTAAAGTTTGGAGTTGCTACAAGGAAGATACATCGCGATATCAAAGAAAGAAAGAAAGAAAGAAAGAAAGAAACAAACAGAAAATCCTATTATATTATATATACCTGGTGTGGGAGGTTGATTTCCAGTGAATCCAGCTGGTGTAGCGGGCTGTGATCCTCCAGTTGCACTTCTCCCACTCTGATCAGGAGTCTGGGTTACCGTGGAAACCAGGATATCCACCGTGGCACCATCCACCCTGAGGATAGTCGGGTTTAGAAGAAGCCTTGTCAGGCACTGACTGTAGTGTACATCGCGCAACCCGCCCGGTGCCAAGTTAAGAGGACGGTCTTATATGAGACAAAAGAAGCCAGGTTGAATTGTTCAATTACTTTAGCGCGGACACAGTGTTAGGCAACTCAATGGTCCGGTCAGGGGAGGAAAAAACTAGAACTAGATTATTATATATCACGCGTTTTCACTGCGGCTCACTTCAAATAACAACTTACTTCTTGGATATTATCTCGGCCAGTTTGTGTAGCAGTGGAAGGGGGCTGTATCGGGCAAGCCGCGATGAAACGAGAGAAGATACATCTCTCACTGCGAAGCTGTCCGCTGTATAGCAAACTAGATCAAGTGCTGCATTCGCTCGGTAGAATACCCTGGGGAGGAGTGAGGGTTAGAACCTTCGCTAATACGTGGTATAAATTCGGGGTGATTGAGGGTTAGTATAATCGTGGTTACGCTGGGTACAAGCCGGTACACGCTTCGAACTTGGTATGTTTATCCTTATTGATTCTTTCAGGGCTCAGGCATTGTTCATTCTCTACTACCGGTATTGGTTGTTTACCAGTATCGTTGTTAGACCAGGTTTAGAGAACACCGTATCACATATCACCCTCCACAGTATCACATATCACCGATCTACCAAGGGCTGGGTCCCGATACATGATCCCCACTAGCAAGGAGCGGCTCGGTACGATACACGATCCCCCTCCTCCTACCGATACATGATACCTCTCCTTCTACCGATATGTGATCCTGGTAGTAGCATGGTATCTCCACTAACAAGCCTCTCTCAACTAACCCTCCCAGGGAGGTATAAGAACCAACACAACATCCCAATAAATCATCCAAACCATCCATCTCTACAACAACCAACCACAACTACTACATCCTTACATCTACTGCCAATATGGGATCCTGTTACAGCAAGAAATCATCATCTCCCTCTAACGACTCCTTCTCTGATAACACCAGCACGGCCTCATCCTTCCGCAGGAACCACCGAGTCCTCCGCAGGAAGAAGAATAATACCCGACCTGTTCTGGTGAACCCACCCTCATTTGTCTACATCCCTGCTGCTGAGTTTAATGCTAAACCTACACCCCCTCCTGCCGCTTTTGCTGATGCCGGCCCTGACCTTCCTCCCTTTCTACACCACCAGTCCACCCTGGCTACCCAGAGAACTGACCCCAGGAATCCCGACTTCAACAGGATCTACCGACGGTCCGGTATTGTAAACAAGCAGCTCTTCCTGAACTGTGGCTTCCTAGTTGATGACCAGTACTTCACCCCAACCCCTCGATCTCCCAACAACCCTCTCTCTCCCATCACTCCCGGATTCCCTGATATGATCCCGTCTCCTGCTGCGGTACCCATCACACCGGGTCCTATTCCTTCCCCTCAGCTGACATCTGGATACTTCACTCTGAATAACCGGACCAGTACGACTCAAGGAGCCATCAGCCAGACAACTACATACATCAGTGCGGATGGAACGAGGGATGTGTTTAGCTTTGATGAGAATGACGTGGCGAAGAGGAAGGGTGTTAATACGAGCAGCAGTCTGCAGCGAGAAGTTATTGCTTTGTTCTGAGTTATATTATTGTGTGATTTAGTTTCATAAATCCTTAATTTCGAGTTTCTCTGTTCGGGCAACACTGTGGGATATTCGGGAAGTCTCGATTGGTTAATAGCTACCCAGTGGACAACCAGGGTTTACGTAAACCATCGGGCAAGTTTGAACCGGGCTTTCTGGCCGGTAGTTGAAAGAAAATTCAATCACGTTATCCAAGGTCGTATCGAAATTACCTGATTGCATTGGCAGATCGTGGTACAAACTGCCACAGAGTATGACAACTGGTATTCTTGTCCAACCCCCAATAACTCAGTCTGGGTAAACTCCAAACCAGGGAGGTCAAGTTAGCTGTCCGGTGGAGAGTGTAGAGGAGTTTGAAGATGCTCTGATGGGTCGATATCTCCTGTTCCAGATGCGGCTGGGGAAGGGAGTGTTAGTACGTTGTATGATATATGGGGTCGAGAGATTTAATAATTCGGTATGAAGTGTAAGTGTTCTAAGGTAAGATTTAGATGACATTGGTTTCATCAAATCACACCCTCTTATAAACAAGAAGTTTATAACTTATCTCTCTTATGGGTCATCCCTCTTGTATCTTACCCTGATGATAGCATGTGTGTTGGCACGGCCCTTCTTAGCCTGGTAGAAGACAAGTCTGTACCTGAGTGGGGGGAAGAGGGAGGTCAATATACCCAGCCTGAAGGAGGTAGATGTTAGTGGCAATCAAATCACATCTCATCTAGAGAAGAGGAGGAGGAACGTGCACCCTCCCCTCTCTCTATCTCTCTCTATTTATAATTATCTCTTTCCCTCTCTATAATCGCACTGGATGAGGGACGGAGAATTCAGGAGAAGAGTTCTCTAATTGTATCGAGTGCATTCCTCTTGCCTTGCTCGTCCTTCCCTACCCATAATAATACTTCTCCTGTAACTTAACATAGCAACTCTAGTACTCCTTTCCACCTTCGCATCACAACTATTCAACTTCATCTATCTTTCTCTCACTCCCTCACTCTCTCTCAACAAACTATAGCTCCTCACTCAGCAACAATGCATCGTTCATTATTTCAACTGGGATGACCATGTGCTGTGATCATGAGTGGGCGAGAGAGAAATGGGGAGAGAGAGAGAGAGAGAGCGAGAGAGAGAGAGAGAGAGAGAGAGAGAGAAATGGGGGGAGAGAGAGAGAGAGAGAGAGAGAGAGAGAGAGAGAGAGAGAGAGAGAGAGAGAGAGATAGAGAGAGAGAGAGAGAGATAAAGAGAGGGGGGAGAGAGATACAAAGATGCAGATAGAACATCAAACATAAGTTCTCATCTATGGTCCCCTAGCTAATCCCTTGCTTGTGATATGAACAGTCATTCAAGAATATCGTTATGTTGAGCAGAATGTGTGCAAAATGTGCTTGAGGGTGAGATAGCAACCAGATAATATATTAACAATCTCCAGCTCCATGATTGCTTCAAAATATCGTCCTTCATAAATCATATCCCCGTCTACCTGTCTCAATCTGATCATCCCATCCCCTCTCTCCCTCTATCTTTCTATCTCCCTCATTTCTTACTTGTGATTCCGCAGATTCAGAAAACACTCATTCTCCACACCTCCGATCATATAGCTGAGAGTTATACTCTGAAAATTATATTTCTTGACACGCCCCAGACTTTCATTCTTCAGGCATTGGAAGGAGTATAGTAGGGTGAACAGGTAGTGAATTTCCCGCCATTTTATCGAGAAACTATCAACCACCAACTTGATGCCCTGTAGAGGAGAAATTGTAGTTAGAAGTACATGAGGTATCCATTATTAGGACTGTAAGTGAGGTTTTCTTACTGTTACAGAGATTAATTCGATGAGGCGAGTGCTTCTTATCTCGAATATGTAGCAAAGCAGGACCACATGTTTTGTTTTGTAGGCCATGTCTACTATTTAGAGCAGTATTATTCCCATGCAATTAGATACCACGTACCAATTTCAGAGTTTTTGTTATTCTCTCTGGGCTGTATGACCATTGTAGAGACTACCTATATTGTAAGATCCTGGTCGTGTGTGGGGGACACACACGGTAGTAATTACACTAAGTACAGTTTGGACAACCGCAATTCCTGCTAAGAGTTCATGACAGATTCAGAGATGAATTAGAGAGAGAGAGAGAGAGAGAGAGAGAGAGAGAGAGAGAGAGAGAGAGAGAGAGAGAGAGAGAGAGAGAGAGAGAGAGAGAGATAGGAAGATAGATATATGAAGAGTGAGAGAGAGAACGGGAGTGAGAGAGGGAGGCCCACCGGAGGGAAAGCGAGAGGGAGCGAGATTGAGAAAAGTATAGAGAAAGAGAGAGAGAGAGAGAGAGAGAGAGAGAGAGAGATGAGAGAGAGAAACATAGGGAGAGAGAGTGCATGACATCTGTTTGCTATTAACTAATCAAGCTACCATACTTTTCTCAGATTCAGAAGCCCATGTAAAAACAGATCTAAAAGTGGATTTTGAATCATCTTGAGCTGCTTCAGTGCCGAAAACATTTGGTCTATTTTCAACGCTAGTGTTACACTAGCGGGGTGCCTAATATTAACTAAATAACTAACAAATGGCCGCCTTTGCGCTTGCCAGCGCAGTGATTAACTAAAGTTTAACTCACGCTTGTGTAAAAGGGGTCAACAACCCCGAAGGTGTCAGCTGGCAGTAGCTCGTGTTTAGTATCGAACTCAATGAAGTATTTTATCACAGGGGGAGATACACTGTACACATAAACAGAGAGATCCTGAGTGGGATGAACTAACGTTATTGTCTTGAAATAAAGCACTTGCAGAATGCTCTGCAGGAAATGTTATATTTTGGGTTTTCAGGTCGGGTATAACCCCTTACTTTGGTCGACCCTCCCTCTCTCGTAAAGGAGGGTTAGACCTTAGCACCCCTCCCAAGGGGGGGGGGGGGGGTGCAGCCCCAAAAAAATTCAAACTTTTTCCGAAACCCAGGGTATGGTTGGTTTTTTTTTGGTTTTTTTTTTGGTTGAAATTTCTTTGATTTTTTTTGGTCGTTTTTGATTTTTTTTGATCTTTTTTTATTTTTTTTGATCGTTTTTGATTTTTTTTGAATTTTTTTGATCGTTTTTGAATTTTTTTGATCGTTTTTGATTTTTTTAATTGTTTAATGTTGAACAAAAAAGTTCAAAAAAAAATCAAAAACGATCAAATAAAATAAAAAACGATCAAAAAAATTCCAAAAAAATCAAAAAAGATCAAAAAAGATCAAATAAAATAAAAAACGACCAAAAAAATTTTTAAAAAAAATCAAAAACGATAAAAAAAATTAAAAAAAATCAAAAAAGATGAAAAAAATAAAAAAAGATGAAAAAAATAAAAAAGATAAAAAAAAACCAAAAAAAATCAAAAACAACCAAAAAAAATCAACACTTTTGAAAATCCAGGGTATGGTTGGTTTTTTTTTGGGCTGCACCCCCCCCCCCTCCCATATATTATTTGCTCGGAGGAGTTACAATACCTTGATCTACCGACCCCTCACGGTATGAGTTAATACCTTGAGAAGTTGTTTCAGTACGGGATGATTGGTTGGTAGAGTGAGCAGTTTCAGGCACCAATTCCCTGATTGGGGCACGACCCCCAAACACTTCTGTCCCTTGTTCTTCCACTCTTGCTCCAGATTAGTATAAACAATCGCCTTTTCTATCTGAAAAGAAGGGATGCGAGGAATGATATTGATAGAGGTTATCTTGAGGAATTTTTGCCTGATTAATTGCTTTTCATCCGACATTGATTGCTTTTCGGGTTTTCTGCGAGCCTTTCTTTCGAGATTGATTGTTTTTCGGTTGTTGCTGTGGTCGTAGCACTTCATCAATTCCCCCTCACGATGTGTAGTGGGATTAACTACAAAGCCTTGATTGTTACTCTGTCTCTGTCAGGATTGTTCATGTTGAGTTGGGTTCCGTCTCTTGTGATTTATTTGTTGGTCTTCATGAAGTCTCACTATTTAACCTGGAGTTTAATATTGATTGCTCATAATGCTGTAAGTCTCAATGCATTCGGAAACCCCTTCCTTTACACACTTACCAACAGACGTTTTGGAAAAGATGTCCGGAAAATGCTTTGTGGCATGTTTAAATATGGGAGGAGAAATCAGCCAATTGCTCATCGTACCGGTAATCGAGAAGAAAACCTTCCTGCAAGGAGTCGGGTCCGTGCCAACAATGCTGTAATGCAGTCGTCGAGAGTTTAAAATGTTGGATATGAACGTTTGAGGGTGAAGGGCTGAATATACGAACATAATCAAAATACGAACCCCACCTGGGCAGCCCCTACACCTCTTGACCCTATCCTTGGTGGATTCACTCCTGACCTCCTTGGCTGGGTATCCACCTCACCCCTTTCAAAACTTCCCCTACACCAACATGGATTCTTCGAAATGTAGCCCCAGGAACATTTTTCGTGCAATACGAACTTACTTTTGATTGATGCGAGGAATGACATTGATAGAGGCTATCTTGGAATTTTGGCATGATTAATTGCTTTTCATCCGATATTGATTGCTTTTCGGGTTTTCTGCGAGCCTTTCTTTCGAGATTGATTGTTTTTCGGTAGTTACTGGGGTCGTAGCACTTCATCAATTCCCACACACGATGTGACCTCCATTTCTCGGAGAACTAGAAAGTTTCAAACAATGGTTTAGGGCCCGGACCCCTCTCTCTTTGCCCCACAGTGCACAGTACTATTATTGGGCATGGGAGTAATTAAAGATAGCAATTATACCATCCCCTCACTCCCTCTCATTCTCATTTTCTAACCCTTCTCTTTATTATACTCTCATTTCTCTTTCTCTCTCTCTCTCTCTTTCTCTATCTCACTCTCTCCTCCTCTCTTTGACGAAGTTCTATTTATCTCCCCACTATCTCACTCGCTAGCCAAACAGCTGCATGAGGGACTCATTCCCCCTTTAATTTATTCATTCAGCCTCATACCTCTAATTTAATATATTCGACCTATGCAGCGAATTTAAGAAGTAGAGTGCTCTGTGGTTTATTCCGCCTATTTTATTACTATGTAGCTATAATTATCATATTAACAGATACGGTAGTTTTATGCTTGGCAGTGTATCACATTCGACATTTTTGGTTCGGTAGAACGCCTCAGTAGTCCAGTGCACTAATTAGTAATTAGTAATTAGTAATTACCTTGAGAATGACATCAACTGGCTCCATTGAATCCAGATCCACGATTGATAACACCGGTATATCTTTCACCTCTGTGCAACTTGTCACCCTGAAACAAACATCCCATGTATCTAGAAGACTCCGTGTCTCGATATATTCAAACTTTCCTTGCTCGACCCTTGGAGTATAACCAATCTGAACCTCATATCCCTTACTAATTAGTTAATTAACTACATAATTACCTGTTAAGTACAGTATGTTTCCCGTCAGCAGTGGTTGCTGCTGCTTCAACCCGCAGTAGCAGATAGCGTAACTTGACTTTCTCCAGGTCTATTGCCTGAATAATTAGAGTGATTAATCATTAATGAAAGGGATACTTCTGACTCTCTGTCTGAAGAGAAGTAGAGCGGTTTCGCTTGAAATATAATACAATTTTGTTGATGTTTTAGAAAAAGTGAGAGTTTTCTAAAGAAGAAACACACAAGTTAGTTAGTGAGTCACTGACTAACTCACTTTTAGTCCAGGAAAATAGAAATACTTTTGGTAAGCGGGAAAAGTGTAGGTGTAGGGTAGGACGGAAGAATTCCGACACTATTCCAGAGTAACCCACATCTAGGATCTGTCAGTTGAAATTTAAAAAATTTACTTTGCGAGCGAGACAAGCTTTTGACAAAGAAGCTTTTGTTTATAAACTTTGTTAAAATCTGGTAGGCTAGTCTAATAGGGAATGTAGCCAGGATAATATTTAAACAAATCTAGCCTACTATACTGCAGCTTTATCTCGGTCTTAATTCTTATATTTCTTTATGTTGTGTGCCCGAATTAATATGCTCATTTTCTCCAGATACTTGTTATCATCATCTCTACCCGGAGGATATTTTGCGGGATGCATGAGGAGATGTGCATGTCTGGGTTTTTTTGTGTAACAAAATCGCCCCTGAAATCGAAAATTATATAATCGATCGAGCTTGATACATTGTAAGATCACACCTATCACCTATACGTGCAGTTTGTGAACGAAATCACCCTCCGTGAGGTTGTGCGGAGGGGTAATTTCACTACCAAGTGCAGTTTACTAATCTACTCAGCCGCTGGGACAGCGTGGTATTGATGTAATGATATGATGTTATGATATGATAATGTAGCTGTCAGGCCAATACTCTGACCACTGTTCTCGCACTCTCCGAGATAATAGGGCCAGGCCAATGCGCTGACAGTTATGTAGCGTGGGTTGAATAGTGTTAACACTTACCAACACATAATCGCTGTGATTATACTTGATGTACAATGCAGATGTACCCTCTAGGGCCTTGGGTGGGGGCGGGTTCCGGGTATGTTGTAGAGAAAGCTGATGTTTTATGTTGTGTATCAATAGGGCGTTCTTTATCAGTAGTAGATCAACCCTCATTCTGGGAGAGTAGAAGAGTTATGGGGGAGGGGAAATAGCTGATGCAGTGCTTCAGTTAGGGGGGGGGGGGTAGAGGACTTAGGTGAATTTTAGGTGCGACAGCGGTACCATTTTACCTACTATACCTAGGGGGTGATGGAAAATAGTTTTAGTTACCTGACTTTGTGTAGTGCCTCAGTGAGGGGGCTGCTGCGTTCATTAACCCGGGCATCCAGCTCATGATGTGTCACACTGTAGTTGCACGTGCAGAATACTGTGCCCATGAAGTAGTCCACGTGGAATCGGAGCTGGATCTTTTTGTTGAGATGCACCAGGAGTTGCTCGTGTGATAGGGATATCACCTGGGGAGGGAGAGATTGATAAGGGATTTCATCTAGGAGGGGGATATATCAATGGAGAGAGGAGATAGACCGGGTAGGACAGGGACAATGTGTAGCAGGACAAGGGTATCACCCGGGGAAGGATAATGAGTTCTCATTCCCTGCCTCTAAATAAAATCTTCCCAAAACTCAGATTTTCTCTCACCTGAATATTCTCCTCCTGCTCAATTCGACCCTTTACTTTGTTCAGTATTTCATATGACCGATGTTCAATAGTTTCTGTTACAATCTGCTCCAGTGAGAGTTTAGCCAGGTCCAGGCACACCTAAATAACGGGTAATTATAGTATTGTGTCACATTGTAGACCCCCCCCCTTCGTCATCATGGAAACAATGGTTAATGGTACGGGGCAACCCCTCCTCATTTTGTTGTAGCTTCTATAGTAATTAAGGCCAAGGAATGGATTTGTTTTCACTCACTGGTTTCCTGCCAGGTATCTGTGTGAGACTAGGTCTGTGGTCTATTTTTAGTGACTCCAGGGGTCCTCCAGCAGGTAGATAGATGATCAACATCACATTTCCCTTACCCCTGAAATAGATATACAGATTAGTAGTTATTAAAATAACGGAATATAATGTGATATATGAAGATTAAAGCGATATATTTAAAGTACTGTGAGTTTCAAGTGCGATAATGCATTATCGCACCTGAAAATCACACTAGTAGACGACACGGAAAGGTGGCTGATTATTACATGCGCCTCTTGGTAACCTAGGACTCTTAGTTTTAGTGTAACAATCTCTCACAACGAAATAATACAGCTGTATTTAGGACGTAACACATGTTTCATGGAATCCCTGACAGGTCTCTTGATAGTCCAAAGATAGGAGAATTGAGTGAGAAAGAGAGAAGAGAGCTAGAGATAATTATGTTTAGTTTATTGAAGCTCTGTGGTGCATAGTTTCATTGACATTCTGAATTTCTAAAACGGTTTTTTAATTATTAATTGTGGTATGGAGCGTAATTATGCTGTCTTTTACATAAACAGAGAGGGAAGGGATAGAGAGAGAGGACATTTTGTGGTTCCTATGAGATGCATGCCCTAATTATAAACATCAATCTTAAAGGCATGGTAGATGGTTCTTATTTATCCTTTATGATGTCTCAAGGTGACACAGTCATTACGAAACTACTGCCCCGATCTAGGCTTTATCATACATCATATGTCCTAGTCAGCTTAGGGAGCATTTTTCATTCGAGGTTGAACTTTTTCAGGCACATTAGAGTGTCATGTGATCCTATACTTGGTAGGCTGCCTCTTTTATAATACCAGGAAGTGATATGCACACTTTTGATTTTCTCTGTACAGTAGACAGACACATCTGACATTGTTTTAGCCACAACTGCCAGGGATGTTTTTCAAACCCCGGTATAATATGTGCATTTTCTTCGTATGCATCGTTATTCATTAAACATATCTCTCCAATAGGTTTTGCTCTGATATCTCCCAAGCTCCAGGTGGTATCACTTATGCCATTTCTCTTTTGCTTGAAAGATACTGCATACCTATAATTACCTGGTAGTTGTTTTTGTACATTTCCCAGAACTTGTAATGGATTCCCAGTTCCTGTTACTAAATTTGATATAATTTGTAGGCACATTAGAGACCCACACCCAATACTTTGCTAATGCTTGGCAAATTTATGATTTGT
Source organism: Hormiphora californensis (assembly GCA_020137815.1). Taxonomy (NCBI): domain Eukaryota; kingdom Metazoa; phylum Ctenophora; class Tentaculata; order Cydippida; family Pleurobrachiidae; genus Hormiphora; species Hormiphora californensis. The sequence continues at coordinate 6,175,659 of CM035355.1, read as the reverse complement.
TTGTCCTTAAATATTGTATGATATGTCAGTGTCACGTGTGGACGTCGATTATAATTAGGATACTTATGCATGTTATGATCTCTTATGATCGACTGTGACATCGGTTGGTGTTACTCAAATTATATATCCATCTAGTACATGGTGTTGATCTGACTATTATTGTTGTTTTCCCGACCTACCATCTAGTAACACCTCTTGCCCCCATCTAGTAACACCTCTTGCCCCATATAGAGCACAAGATGAACTTCGCACACTACCAGGCCCTCTCTGGGGCTATCATCGGGCTAATGATAGTACCAGCTACCATTGGGAATCTTCTGATAACCGTTACCATGGTAGCAGTGAAAAAGAAAAACCCTGGATACTTTCTCATCTCGTGTATGTGACTCTTCTTTTTCAATGGCATGTTTCACGTCCACCCCCCTCCCCCATACGAATATATGTGCTTCTGTAGCTATTTAATTATGTCCAATGGTTGTATTGTTTTGATGAGAGAGAAACAGTAATGTATCATATAAACTTATTCCATCTGCAGGTCAGGCAGTAGTGGACTTCATAGTTGGAACCTTTTGCATGGGGACTGTTCTCTACTCTTGTATTACTGGTGGTAAGTTCGACATCCAAATCCAATCCCTATGTGGCGGGCTAGAGAGAGAGGGCCTGGAACGAGAGGTTGAACATCCAATCCCCAACCCCCTCCTAACTCCATCCCACCTCTCCACTCCCCCTCCTAACTAACCCCACTACTCCCCCTCCTAACTAACTCCACCACTCCCCTACAGATACGGGTCAGGAGGAACATGCCCACAACAGCACAGATTGGGTCCTGGTGGGGGGTCACCGACACTGGTGCGAGATAGAGACATACATTGCGAATGTGTTTATGAACATAAGCTACAATCAACTCGCAATCATTAGTGTTGACAGGTAAGACTCCTGGACACCCAGGGACATATTGTATCATCTCCTAATATTTAGAACAGAGCGGTTGCCATGGTGACAAATGATGACGCCCTAAACTCCGGGGTACGTCACTATGTCTCCTCGGTTTCCATCAAAATGACCCACCGCCAGCTAAGTCTTTTTATTCATTGCAATGATCTCCCATCCTCTTCAGGTTCCTGGCAGCCTACATGCCCCTCCAGTATCGATCAATGATAACCAGGAAGAGAATGAGATGGATCCTAGTTGGGGTGTGGTGTGTCCACGCTCTAATCCCTATCTACCCTTCCTCTGTTGGCTCCATTGCTTTCTTCAAATCAGGCTTCATCTGTATTCTAACCCTGAACACAACCCAACACACTCCAAAGTTCTTCTATTGGTTCCAGTGGACCTTCCGGTTCTTCCTCACCATTATCATGATAGTGTGTTATGGTAGTATCTACAGGCTGGCACATCGGAAGAAACCTTTCAGGATAGATCCCTTGGAGAGAAGGGGTGGTGCTTTGAAACGGACAATGTTAGATAGACTGATGTGTAGGAGGTATCTGAGGAATCACCGGTCTATTAGAGAGGTTGTAAGGGATCATAGGAGCGATATAAAGGTGGCATCGACCGTTTTTATTGTCATTGTCACCTTTATGGTGTCGTGGCTGCCCACATTTATAGCGGAAATGACATACTTCCCAACGGCAGGGAGGTCTCTTCTTACTAATTACTCTCCGGTTGCTCATGTCGTGTTTTGGTTGATCTACCTCTCACCCACCCTCAACCCCATTATATACGCTCTACACAACACAGCTATCAGGAAACTAGTAATGAACAAGTTAAAGAACAGGAAATTGAAGAACAGGTCCTCCTCAACCTACAAGGAGACAAATACGAAGGATTTTGTGCAAAGTATGAATCCAGTTAAACCGTTCCGTAAGAAAACAAGCCAGGTTCTAAACGTGATTAAGATGCGGGCTAGCAGCACGAGTTCTAAAAACACTTCTAGCACCGTTACGATTCCTAATTTGGGGGAGCTAACATCTGATAGTGATCCGAGTGTGACAGAAAGGGGCAGGGAGACAGTGACAAATCTGAACAGAATACCCCCGACTGTGAGTGAAGAGGCTGAAAAGAGGAGTGAAGATTTTGCGTCCACTTCGCTGTGATTTTTCGTTGTTTTCGTGTCATGGAATATTTGTGTAACGTGTTGTTAATTATTTGACGACAAATTTGTTCCCGTATTTTTGTTTAAAAACAGACCAATTCACTGTGAGTGACTTCATGTACAGGAAGTTCGTAACAGATATGTGCAAGATATGCATGTTAGTAGAGGCAATAATTACACTCACCTCCTCTGATTTCTATGAAACTTCTCCCATGCTAAGAGGTGGCAATAGAGGTTCAAATACCGCTGAGTTTAAGTCTGAACAATGTTCGGTTCGTTAATTATCGCTAATTGAAAAACGCCAAAATGGCCTAAAATCGCCCTAAGTTCCGAATTGAAATTTTGGAGTTGAGACTCCAGACTTCGTGGAGATGTCCGCTAGGATGACAATATGCACCAAAATCGGACGAAAGCCTAAATTCGTCCGAATTCGGTACGAAAAGCCGGGTAGACTGAATTTTGGTCACGTGACATGGGTCCAAAATCAGTTTTTTGCCATTTACGCCTTTCCTGTACGTCGGAGACTAAAAATATGGCCAGTACTTGTCATTTCCGTCGCTTTCTGCATCTTTTAAGCCCCCTATAAATATCCCTTACTTCAACGGTTCAGAATTGACGTCATTTAGTCTCCTGAAAAACTCTAACTACTGAACCGTTGAAGTAAGGGATATTTTTAGGGGGCTTAAAAGATGCAGAAAGCGACGGAAATGACAAGTACTGGCCATATTTTTAGTCTCCGACGTACAGGAAAGGCGTAAATGGCAAAAAACTGATTTTGGACCCATGTCACGTGACCAAAATTCAGTCTACCCGGCTTTTCGTACCGAATTCGGACGAATTTAGGCTTTCGTCCGATTTTGGTGCATATTGTCATCCTAGCGGACATCTCCACGAAGTCTGGAGTCTCAACTCCAAAATTTCAATTCGGAACTTAGGGCGATTTTAGGCCATTTTGGCGTTTTTCAATTAGCGATAATTAACGAACCGAACATTGTTCAGACTTAAACTCAGCGGTATTTGAACCTCTATTGCCACCTCTTAGCATGGGAGAAGTTTCATAGAAATCAGAGGAGGTTAGTGTAATTATTGCCTCTACTATGTATAATTCAGAGGGGTCATCAGATTGGCGTTGGTCCGAGGTGGGTCCGGACATGCGCAAGCAGCAGCGCGCCAAATCTTTGGTCATTGTCACATAAGAAACACACCGCGCGCTACGTCATCTGATCCTATTGTTGTGTGGGCTCATCAGGATTTTGGGATAGAGTGATAACTTGAGTGGTCACCAGGTGATTCAAGTGAAAAGGGGGTGCTGGATATCCTAGCCGACAATCTAAGAATTATTTGTGTGATAGCTAATTACTAATCCCTCTCTTTTTTATCGAAAGATGAGGTGCAAATAATCTTGTACACTTACAGCCAATACTGGACGGTTATACGATTTCCCTTGATATATTCAACGATACCAATTCTATTCTTCCACGTCGTCCCACACATCCTTTTAGCTTGTTGCTCCAGAATACTCATCTGAAGACAAGAATGTTAGTTGCACCATGTATCCATAACACCGTGTTTCCCTGCCTCCAACTTCAGAGGTTCATCTTATCTGACACTTTAAAAAAAGTAAACGTTCCAAAAATTAGGGTAGCTATGTCATGTTGTAACTTGTATATGGAAAATATGAGAACTAAACCCCCCTCCTATCTCACCTGTAACAACAAACAGAACTGATGGGCAGTCTCACACAGACTCTCAAGTGGCTCCGTATCAGGATCAAATAATCGGGACTGCAGTAGTCCCTTGATGTACTCCAGCTGCTGGGGATGGACAACTGGACGGGGATCATCTTCAACTGGTCGCTGCACGTGCAGGTCTAGGGTAAGGAGCTGCCAAGGGTTTTTGAAGTCATCGTTAGGGACTGTGAGTCGGACTGAGAACTCGTGGGGAACTGTCAACTTGACAAAACCCTTATCTGAAGCGAGGAGGTGTGTTAGCGAGAGAGTGAGAGGGATGGTGGCAATATGAGGTGACTGGAAAGTCAAGCAGTTTAGATGTGAGGGGATGAAAGGAGGTTGGAGTCACTCCAGTATAGTGGGACTACAACTACTGGGAGTCAGCTGGATTAGGAATTAAATAGCCATTTGCTGAGTAAGCTGTGTGTTACCACCTACCTAGTTCGATATCCTTGAACTTGTGTGGAATCTTGGTCAGTACTAATCGCTGTTCAATAAGGCTAGTTAACCTTTCCAATGTCTCGTCCCTCTCCCCCTCACTCAGCTTGGGATTCTGTACTATCTTGTCCTTGATACACTGGGGTAACCGAGGATAACTACCCGTGATAACCACATCCACAGCAGTCGGCATGACAAAAACAGGAAAACTGGCATTCTTTAGTCTGTCTTTGGATATGGCGAAGAGGCTGTCTGCTGTCTCGACGAATAGTGAGGCTTGTTTATCGAGGAACATGATGATTTCACCACATTTCTCCACCGTTGAGGCTTTACAGGCCCACTCGACGAGGCATCGGAGGCGGAATAGTTGCTGGTATGTTCGGTTTGAGAATTGGCAGATTGAGGTTTTCCGTTCTTGATCGCTCTTTCTGGGTAACCTGATCAGGGGAGAGATAGAGATGCAGTGAAAACTGGGGTGGGGGGAGGGATATAACATCGCGAATGGGCTGTAGATCGGTTGAATAAAATCAATTAATTGATCCATTTTTAACACACTTACAGTTCTGACAGTACAATAAGATCATGATAAGTCTTCTGCACCATGTAATCTATCAGAAGGGGTAACCGCACAAAGTTTCTACTCTCCTCCATGGCCATGGTTATAAACTGTTTTCTGGTACTCTGGGTACTTCTATAACGAGATGGCGCAGTGGGAAACTGTCCTCAGTCCTGCCGTTTTTACATTCTATACAGATTTAGAATAATATGAGGCGCTATTAGATAAAAGAGTAGAAGATTGTGGGAAAACGAACATTAATTTAGTACACACAATAACACCAATTACAATTCAATATATAAACTGTAATACACAGAAAACAACATCTCAGACAATCACCATATATGGGCATCACGTGATCGATTAATTACATACTTCTCATGGCTGTTCATCTGTGTAACTAAAACTCTACAAAAATAGGTACTAGGTAGGCCCACGCCTAATACGATAATAATAATTACATGTGTCAATGGACACTACACTATCAATCATTGCAATCAATTTATCAGAAATTCTGTGAATTCTCAATTCGTATCACACCACCCGTTTTCTATCATTACACATTTTGTATTTCATCCCCTAAATTAACAGTTGTTTCCTACTCTTTTTTGACAATCATCTCATCAAGAGCACTCTGCATCTTCCTCTGTGTTTCCTCAAGCAACCCATTGACATCATCTTTAGATAGGCCCTCAGTGGGTATCGGCTCTAGAACCTTCACCCTTACAGTGCCTCTGTTGAATACCCATCTGGGGAGAGGATGGGAGTTATTGGGTTGTGTTGTTAGAGAGGGGGTGAGGGGGAGAGGAGAGTTCTTGACTATTGAGATGTTTTAGAAATTGAACTGATCTACCATCGCTTGGGGGTGTGGAAATTGGAAAAGCTAAAAACAAAGCTTCAAATGAGCTTTACTCAATACTCACCTTTTGCTGTCGTAAACATCGGGTGTGATGTAAATAAGGACTGGTAGGATTGCACACTGACTCTGTTGGGCCATATGGAACCCTCCTTTGGAGAAATGTGTTAGTTCGTACTCATAAATCAGGAGAGATGTGCATGTGAGGAGATATACCGTACTTAACATTTGTGATGAGAGGGATAAATTGATGTACCTTTTTTGAATGGTAACATTTGTCCATCGAAAGTTCTGTTTCGTGTACCCTCAGGAAATACAATTACTCTCAGTCTCTCCTCCTTGATTCGTTCATTTATCAGGTTCATGTGATCCCTCACCTCGTTACTGGCTGTTGGGTTAATTGCGATTAATAGCTTTGTAGTCTTTATACAATAAGGAACTGTGCTGCTGCATAACACGTGTGTCTTTGATGCTCAACCTTCGCTAACCTTTGACGTCATGAAGGGTTTCGGGTAGAAGAATCTCTACCGCTTACTCAACAAGGTCATGGTGGGTTAAATGTTACTCACCTCCACTTGCACGTGTGATAAACTCATGGCCACTAAGGTATGCTGCCCACCCGAAGAAGGGAACGTACATTAGGGACTTCTTCATCAGGATTATAGCACGATGGGGCCAGATCCTGGGAGAGGGACGAGATTTAGAGAAAACACGGCAACACTGCGGCAGTTGGAACTGATGGAACTAATGGAAGTTGGAACGCTCATCAAGGAGAGTTTGTTACTTTAACTTTAAAGAAAACAACAACTATGTAGCGTCCTGCCGCTTAGTTAGTGCTATATTCCGCAAATTCTAATAACTCACTTGGCCATACAATAGGTATCAAGGGAGGACTGATGGTTCGCCATGATAATATACCCCGCATCAGATTTCTCAACATGCTCCATCCCCTCAGCCTCAATAGTTAGACCCGTTACAAGCCTGATGATATTATGTGTGATGAGAGGGAGGAGGAATTTGGAACATATTTCAGCTGCTTTGGCTTCGAAATATGAGAAATATCAGCGGCTATATAGCTTTCAGATCACCAAAGAGTGAATCGAATGGTACAAATCTTGCCAGTTCGGAGTTCTGTATGTATCCTACCTAGACATATGATAAAAGAAGGGTGCAAGTGTGTAAGTATTATCTCTATTCTTGGGAAAGAAGGGACAATACACCATGTGAAGTACAGCAGTCAGGAAGAAAACCATGTAATAGAGGACCATCTTGCCATAGTAATTAACCGGGGCAACCACAAAACTTAGTAGGTAGAGGGAGAGGATGATTCCAGCTAGTATTAACCACATGATTGTATCTAGAGTCTAGAATCGGAAAGAGATGGGGCGTTAGTTAGGACTTAGATTTAAATATAGAGTCTAGAATTGGAGGGAAATGGGGTGAGTTAGTTAGTATCTAGAGTCTAGAATTGGAGAAAATAGGGAGTTAATTTGTGTGTGAGTAGAACTTTTTAAAGACAGTAATGAAAAACCAGTTCTTTTCTGGTTGAAAAAAAAACGACTTTCAAGTGTCACGTAAAAATAAATATTTTATACATTGTATAAGAGATACCTAGAGTTTGGCAAACAATGGCACACATTGGCAAAGATTGGCAGGTGGGAAAAGAACATCTCTCGAACAAACATCGTAAAAAGTTATCACATGTAAAATTGACATGTGAAAGTTCGTATTTTGTAGGTTAAAAACGGGTGTATTTTCCGGGAATTCTTTTCAAAATAGGGTCCATTATGCAGTGAGATAACGTTCAGCACAAAAGAAACAAAGGAAAACACAAGCTCTGAACATTTCACACCTCTCTTAATCATGTTAAAATAAATTAAAACTCTCCTTCTTCAGTCTGTTAGTTACGATTACCACCTCTACCACCACCCCGTCCTCTGCCCCCTCCCCGATCGTTTCCCCTTCCCCTCCCTCCCCTTCCACCGCCTGATCCCCTCCAGGAACCACCACCACCACCTCCACGTGGTTTGTTGTCTGGGTAGGGACGATCACCCATCAATCGACCTAGTGTGGGAGTGATAAAGTTATATTGGAGCAACAAAAATCGCACTTGAAGTGGTAAGGAGTTTAATCAAAACACAGCTCGGTGGCGGGGTGCCGCTTTATTTGTGAGTTGTGTGGCTCACGCCGCATTTTATATTATAAAGAATACAGATCAAGGAGTGAGAGGATCTGGTTAAAGTTCCTACCTCTATTAGATGGACCGTTGCTAGGTCTGTTTCCCAGGAGTGGTTGAGGTCCCTCTCCACTTGGGGGTCCTCGCCGGGTTGGTCCTGCCTGTCCCACACTGTTGTAGAATGCTGATATATCTGAAATACATGTGTCATTGCAATTATTGTTATGTGTGCTAATTTAGATTAATACATTATAATTTCAATCATTCGATTTGTCAGTCCTGAGCAAACTCGAACAAAAAATAGATTACCCGGAGTTTTCAACCCTTTTCCCCTAATCCCATAACAAGCATGACAAATATATTTACATTTTACAGCGTCTTCGTTACACATGCATTACATTATTCATTATTCATTATTAGGCATACTACAATCACGTACTAGACATGCCACAATCATGTTGTTATCTACATTCTACTGGACATGCCGGTATCAGCTCCCACCTACCGGCTGTATCCCATGACTTTTTAACATTTTCCCGCCACGAAGACGACGAACCAACACCATTATTAATACTGTTGTTGTTGCCCCTTGTGTTACCTTGTTCAAAAAATAATATTTGCACCCAAAAAAAATATGTATCTCTCGTTTTGAACCCTCCTCCCCGAAATTCATTATTGCACCGCACCAGCTCCCCCGAATCCCGACAGCTCTTATTGTTTTCCAAATTACCTTGTTCTACGTAGACGCCCTTCCGGTCAAATCCATAATCATCATTCTTGTTGAAATTACCACCTCCTCCTCCAGGTCCCCCTGTACCACCAGTAGGAGGGTTGTTGTTGTTGGGTTTGAGTGGTGGGTTGGGTCCGGGTCCATCCCTGTCACCACCCCATACCTACGGGTTGTGAATTTAGACGAGATGCTAGTACGGGAAAATCCCCGTCTCTCCGTGCTGTTACTAAGACGACAGCAAACAGAAAGAAATCGAGACAGCTTATTACGTAGCTGAGAGCGAGAATACGCTCAAATGATTGAGGAGACCGTCTCAAGTATCAAGTAACTAGTAAGTAAGAGAGAGTCCCACGCACCTGATGATATGGGTTTTCCCGGTGAACCTTCTCAAATGCAGCAATATCTAAATCTCCCTTTATCTTCTCGGACATGATCTGAAGCCCAGGTACCACCTCAGTTCGTATTTGAGGGATGATGGCTTGCTTCTGTCGCGTATCACCGCTGTGCCTTAGTGGAATCTGCAATAATTGGAGGGGTGTTAAAGGGATACTGACATATTCAAAAATGTTTGACTTTTTCAACGATCCTGGGTGTGGTAACTGGTTGGGAGATAAAAATACGATGAGTCGAAGTGCGAACTCTCTACTCCCTCTCGTTCTCAAGATACAGGGCCCCACCTTTTATCACTTCTTAATTGGTTTGGGTATAGAGGGAGAGCCGTATTGCAAATTACATGTAAACATGAGTATGTTTATCTATCAATATCTCAACTTTCACATGCACGATTTTGATCGGATTTTTTTCTGAAAGTCAGAAATGTTTAAAATTTTTAGTATTTTCATATGATGTATCAGAATCATAAATAAATCAGTAAATAAACAAGTAAACTTTGCAGTTTGAGGTGAACTGGAGTGAATTGTCAATTAGACCCAATTATGATCAATTAGAGCACTTTGCCGACCTCTGAGGACTTGTAAAAGTTGCTCAAGTGATTCAACGTATCAAAATTAGTGTGTAAAGTGCCCTCACACGATCTTTTAGCATTTCCATTTGAAAAATGCAATTATTGCCAATTAGACTGAATAATGCTCAATTAGGACACTTTCTTCACCTCTGACGGCTTGGAAAAGCCGCTTACGTGATTCAGCGTATCAAAATTAGTGGGGATAGTGCTCTCACATGAACTGATAGCATTTTCATGCGATAAGTTACAGTTACGATCACTTAGACCCGATTATGCTCAATTAGGGCACTTTCTCCACCCCTGAGCGCTTGCCAAAGTTGCTTATGTGATTCAACGTATCAAAATTAGTCGGGTATAATAGTGGTTTTGCCTTTTATACCAATTAGTTGCCTAAATTTTTCAGTTTATACTCTCCTAGGATACAATATTCATTTCAGGGCTGATAACTATAGACTATGTTATTGACTGTGGGATAAATATTAACATCTTGATGTAAAATTGAGGAAGTACAGCCAAATTTTATTAACATTAGTTACTGAATACCATGATAATATTGTTCTAAGAAGGCATACATTTCAAAAATATCACCGTCTTGCTTAGATATAGTTCTATCTATTCATGACAAGTCTAGAGCCAAATGGAAACCAAAAACGGAAACTAGAAGTGGTCTTAAAGTTTTTAGAAAAAACCCGGTCAAAATCGCATGTGTATTAGCTGAGATAATGACATATAAACAGGCTCGTGTTTACCTGTAATCTGTAATGCTGGTCTCCTCCTCTTACCCAAACCAATTAGTGGGTGTTAATATTTGAGACCCCATATCTTGAGAAGTAGAGGGAGTAGAGAGCTCGGACTTCGACACAATGTATTTATTCTCTCAGATGATGTCATTGAGCAATGTTTTATTAAAATTTGAGATGGTCGATTTGAATATGTCAGTATCCCTTTAAAATGAGTGAGGTAACAGTGGTGAGGGGTGTTATCAGTATTGTAGTGTGGGGGGTTAACATTTGAATTGTAGTAACAGGGGCCATAGGTAGGGTGTTAACATGAGATTATACAACAAGGCACAGTTCCCAATTTCCTAACTTCTACTACTACTTTGGTAATGAAATTACCCCTCAATGCAAGCTCACGGATACAAGGTGGCCCATAAATTATGATAGCGGGGGACGAGCCGTACCTCCGAAACGGTGATAGTTGTGCAAAAACAAACTACGGGAACATGCTGGAACAATGCAATTCCTGGACGAATTTTTGCAAATAATGAAATTTTTATTCAAAAGTTCATTTTTCATGCATGAACTTTCTACACGTTCATTAATGAACAAATGACTATAATTTACCGAGAGTTTGGCATTTTGTTTGGGTTGAATTTATCTTTCCAATGAGCACCATAAAAATCAAATTGAAGCACCAGGTCACATGGCAGTTGAGAAAATGCACATGCATGATTTTGGCTCTTCCTGCGACTTTCAATCGGCTGTATCACGGCTACCTTTTGTTCAATGTTTTCAAAAATTTGGGAGAACATCGGATAAGCAAAGATCTTTCCTCACAAGAAAAATCAAGGTCAAAACTCAAAGTTCATTTTAAAGTGTTGGTAGTTCATTCCACTCATTCAGGAACAAACTTCCCTAAAGTGATGAAAAGTGATGGTTTTTGTTTGGCCGATACCCTGCAATGATAGAGAGGTGTAAAAATACGTTTCCGGGCTAGTTAGTGAGTGTCCATGTGATCATGATGATATCTGACACCTTTTCTGAGCCATAATTAAGGGATTTTCTCAAATGCAAGCATGTGATTTGAGTTCGCGTGACTGGTATCGTGCAGCAATGTTGAGAGATCTCATAGCACCTCAAAAATGATGATTAGTTCAATGAAAGGAGTTGATTTATGATCGAAAATTATCGTTTAGTTCATTTTGACGTCTGTTTTAATCTTTTCTATCATAAATCAACTCTTTTCATTGAACTAATCATCATTTTTGAGGTGCTATGAGATGTATGAGATCTCTCAACATTGCTGCACGATACCTATCGCGAAAACTCAAATCACATGTTTGCATTTAAGAAAATCCCTTAATTATGGCTCAGAAAAGGTGTCAGATATCATCATGATCACATGGACACTCACTAACTAGCCCGGAAACGTATTTTTACACCTCTCTATCATTGCAGGGTATCGGCCAAACAAAAACCATCACTTTTCATCACTTTAGGGAAGTTTGTTCCTGAATGAGTGGAATGAACTACCAACACTTTAAAATGAACTTTGAGTTTTGACCTTGATTTTTCTTGTGAGGAAAGATCTTTGCTTATCCGATGTTCTCCCAAATTTTTGAAAACATTGAACAAAAGGTAGCCGTGATACAGCCGATTGAAAGTCGCAGGAAGAGCCAAAATCATGCATGTGCATTTTCTCAACTGCCATGTGACCTGGTGCTTCAATTTGATTTTTATGGTGCTCATTGGAAAGATAAATTCAACCCAAACAAAATGCCAAACTCTCGGTAAATTATAGTCATTTGTTCATTAATGAACGTGTAGAAAGTTCATGCATGAAAAATGAACTTTTGAATAAAAATTTCATAATTTGCAAAAAGTCGTCCAGGAATTGTTCCAGCATGTTCCCGTAGTTTGTTTTTGCACAACTATCACCGTTTCGGAGGTACGGCTCGTCCCCCGCTATCATAATTTATGACTTCGTAACCAAACTACTACTAACCCTTGAAGGAACGAGTGTGTTCATAACCGTATCATCCACCCACAAATCCTTCAGTTCCCCCAGGCCCGGTATCACATTAGGATCTAACACAACCGGCTCCTCTGCTTGTTGTAGACCATGCGGATCCTCGTTCATGGCTGCTTCATGGATGTCTGCTATATCCTGGAGACCCTCATTAGGGTTCGTGTTCAGGTTGTATTTGTCCTCCATCAGATCACCTGGAAGAGGAGGGGAGTTATTCGGATATTATTGGATCTAAGCTGAGGTGATTATAACTGAAAGAATAGGCTTTGGTTTCGGGATTTGAGAAGTAAAGAGAGAAAGAGGTGCAACAAGTTGCGTTACTTCCGGTGAGTGGCTAATCATATATTACCTGGCCGGTTTCGTGACCAGAACTTGGCAGTGTGATCATTACTCCCGCTTGCCAGGACATGCCCAATAGGATGCCAATCTAGGGAGAGCACCATTCCATCGTGTGCGTTATCCATCCCACCTACCTCCCTATCGGTACTGAGAGGGGGGGGGAGGGATATTAGGATTTAGGGGGATATGAGGGGGGATATTAGGATTTAGGGGGTTATGAAGAGAGTAGTGGACATGTTCCACCAACCTCCGGTACTATAAGGAGACAGGGGCGGGCTTTATACAAACTCTCAAGTCTCAAGATATTGTATACACCTGAGAAATCATTATGGTGGAAGCACCTACCCGACAATCCAGAAGAGTATACTACCGTCAGCACCGCCGCTCGCAAACATGGTCTCATGTACGGGGTGCCAGGCAATAGACATGACTTCCTTCTTGTGTCCCCTGAATACCTGCATCTCCTTCATCGCTCGTATATCAAATATCTAGTAGTATAGGGGAATGGGGGGGGGGGTAAATTTCTAGGATCAGGGATACACAATCTTCCACTTTCCAGTCTTGTTACATGATCAGGTGTTATGGTGCAGTGGAGAGAAGACTAAAGATAAGATAACTGATAAGAGGTGACGTGCACTAGTTTCACTGCCGAAACTTAAATCAGCACGATGTTAATAAAATCAGCGAATGTTAGAATTGTCCACCGGGTAAGTTAGCCAGCACAGCTATTACCTTTAGAAGATGATCTCGGGATGAGGTAAGAAGCCAGTTCCCATTTCTGTTAAACTTTGTTCTTGTAACTGTTGCCTTGTGAAGATGCAATGTAGAGAGGGAAGTGCCCATTCGGGGGTCCCATAACTTGATAGGTTGTTGGGTATCTTTACTCCCTGACACAATGAGCCCCTTTTGGGGGTGCCAATCACAACATTTCACCTCCGCACCATGACCTGAGGGAGAGCAGGGGAGTGTCAGCAACTAGATCTGTGGGGGGACTGCGAGGCATCAAACTCCTTCGGGGAACCGGGAAGGGTTCTTGAACAATAAATCAAGATCCTGGTAAATCTAGGTCCCATAGAATGAATGAAAAAAGATGAGAGTACTGAAATATAGCGCATAAAAGAATGCTCTAACCTCTCATGGCTCGTTCCTCTGTGCACGAATAGAAATCCCAAACCTTGACAAGACTGTCATCTGAACATGTGACAAACTTTTTATCCGTGGGACAGAAACTGAAATGCAATTGGGCTAGTGTGAAAAACTTGGAAAAACTGGGAGCGAAAGTAACTAACTAAATCCTGATTGGATGAGAGCTGACAAAGGAAGAGTAATGATGATAACACTCCTCCAGACACAGAACAAACAAACAAACAAACAAACAAACAAACAAACAAACAAACAAACAAACAAACAAACAAACAAACAAACAAACAAACAAACAAACAAACAATCGATCACCTTGCATCTCGTATCACTTCATTATGAGCATCAAAACTTTTAACATTGTTCATGTTACTCTGCCAGTATTTTACATTGCCAGTGTGGTCGGCCGTTAGTAGCCAGGTTTCGGTCTTGTTCCACTCCATAACCCGGAGTGCCGTGTCGTGTGCCTGGAAGGTGTGTTATGTTATGTGACTTGGAGAGAGGAGTGCACAGCAAAGGGAAGAGAGAAGATGGAGAAAATCCAAAAATCTGTTTCAGAGTGAATAAAGGGTTCAACAGCCATGCAAAATCATCAGCGGAGTAAAACGGACAACTAAAGAGAGTTCATGCATAAGACTTCATCGGATAATTTAAATAATTAATAAAGAGTCATATTACTGTTAACATTGTTAATACTGTTACTATTGTTAATACATCCCCACACCACTAACCTGAATGTTCGTTTCGAACACATAATTTCCCCCATTCCACAGGGTGAACTCTCCACTGGATTGTCCTGACACACACCTCCTCCCATCGGGTACAAACTAAAGTGGGTTAGAAGCACACACGGAGAAAGATGTTTTATGACTCAGCTATCTCACTCTCTCTCACTCTATAGACCTGGAGTATAGTCTCGAAATTGAAGGTAAGCCCGTTCCAAAGTGTAAACTCTCCATTACTTGTTGCAGTTACAAGCCTTCGACCTTCTTTTGTCCACTAGGCACACAGATATTTAAAGATCAGGGTACGGTGGTTTAGAGTTTAAATTGTGAAGCAAATTCCAAGCCCACAGCTGGATCTTAGTTTCGTTTTTTAGGGCCGTGAAACTACAATTATCAAACTAGCTGTGTGAATAATTTTCTCTCTCACTGTATCTCATTATAATGTTTCTTGCCTCGCTGTCTCTTCCATTATTTCTCTCTCCGTGTCTTACCCGGACAATATGGATGGGACATTTGAATTTATTGGTTGCTGTCCTAACGAATCTTGTTGTTACTGAGTTCACTGGGTTATCCAACATACCCATTGGTGGGAGCATCTGTAAAGAAAATTGGGCGTTATTAACTTCCTTAGGTCACCCCCCCTTATAGCTCGATATTTAAGTGGGAGGCTAGCCCGTATTATTGGGACATTTCCTAATAACCTAGCCGCCACTCAACCCCCGAAGAAAAGTGGTATTATACACTGTGTGGGGGCTAGATTGGTTATCTAAGACTTCAGTACACTTACGTCTACGTAGTACGCTTTATGGGGTTGTAATACTCGACCACTGTGAGTTACTTTTCTGAATAACCGGTTCTGAGGAGAAGATATAGAAATTAAAATACGGGAAAGATACTAGATAAGTAATATCATAACTATGAAGAAGGAAGTGTGATATTACCTCTAAAAATTCAAAGATGGGCGAATTATAGTCGACTGTTTTTCGGAGAACTGCCCTCCTCATTCGCTTTCCATCAAACGTCATTGAGTTGAAGTACATGGGGGTAAATCCTGCTGGAGGTCCTACCATACCTGGGAGGAGAGAGAGAGAGAGAGAGAGAGAGAGAGAGAGAGTGTGTGTGTGTGTGTGAGAGAGAGAGAGAGAGAGAGAGAAAATGAAAAATTATAAAGAGAAGTACAGATCAAAACAACCTACCTCCCTGGAAGGGGAATCCCATCATGCCGGGGGGTGCTTGAGGGGGAGGAGCAGCTTGTTGTTGAGCGCCTCCCTCTGAAACCATTCCACCGCCTCCTCCACCAGTACCACCTCCATCCGTCCTCACATAAACCAGTGGGTTCATCATGGTGGAGCTAAGAGATAGAGAGCGAGAAATATTAGAGATGGTGGAGCTAAGATGAGAGAGGTGAGGTTAGCTAAAGAGAATGAGACAGGGGAGAAAGAGAGAGTGGGGGAGCAGAGGGAGAGAGGGGTGAGGTTAGCTAGAAAGAGAATGAGAGAGAGGTATAGTTCATAAGTGAGGGACACAGAGAGGGAGAAAGAGAGTAGTGGTGGAGATGAGAAAGACCGATAGAAATTCAAAAGTGAAGTTGGGGACGACAGTAGATCTGGGATGAGAGAGGGACAGCAGCAAGAAATGAACAATTGAGGAACTGAGAAGATTAGAATGAGCCGTTGAGAGGGGGGGGGAGCTCCCTGGATAAGACTGGATAAGATAAGGAAATCTGATCTCCGGAATTGAACAAAATTCGCATGCAAAAGTACAGTATATCGCGATTATTTTACAAATATATCCCCCTGTAAAGTACAGATCTCTAAAACCGTCCCAAATTTTCCCAGTTAATAATTGTCAGTCCCAAAGTAAAATTCTACACGAAGTAATCGTGTCTGCTGATCGTCCCAAAGTTATCTTCCTGTCTGTTGGTTGTCTTGTTGCTGCTGATTGCCACCAAATGCCTGGCTCCACATCCTTCTACCAATAAACTCTCCCACTGCTCCCTGGACCTTCGATTTGGCATCCTTTCGGCACTTGATATAGCCGTATAAATTGGCGGCATTTAGAGCGACCTGCAATGAGGGGGTAATTTGATAATTTGTAAGTTAGTTGAATGTAACTTCAGGGGCATAATTTATTGGTAGCCATCGTATGTTGAACTAGTTCATCTATCACGATTTGTCAGTGTAGGGTAGATATTTCAATTGGTAAAAACATACCCCAGTAAGGCACACCACCATCCAGGCGAGAGATAGTCCCAGTAAATTCTTGATCAGCAAGATTACCCAGAAAAGAGAACTGATAAACATGGCGGACCAGAAGATCCTGTTTTCTGTTTCAGAGTGATATGCAGCGGATCCTTCTTTCCGACTCTCAAACACCCACTCCGTGGTTCCATCCTCATTTACTTTATTCCACCAGCGCAATCCCACCAT
Source organism: Hormiphora californensis (assembly GCA_020137815.1). Lineage (NCBI taxonomy): Eukaryota > Metazoa > Ctenophora > Tentaculata > Cydippida > Pleurobrachiidae > Hormiphora > Hormiphora californensis. The sequence goes on along the minus strand of CM035355.1, from coordinate 6,158,730 downwards.
TAGGCGCCCGGTGATGTTTTTAACCGTCCAAAAATCTGCCGCCAACAGCAACACAACTGAGGAACCAGAAAGTTAGAGAATGAAAATTAAACATTTGTGTCACACTAAGCCGCTTTGTAGTGTTAATAATTACCAAAAAACTGTAAAATTTGCATTTAATAGACCACTCAACAGCGAATAGATTCACGAAAAAAGGTACCAGCGCTCTCTCTGATAGTTCACCACTCGTGAGTTGCGCCAAAAAAGATTTCATAGTAACATAAGAAAGAACTAAGATTTCACTCACCCATAACAAATGTTAGAGTAAATTTCCCGAACACTAACGATCCAAAAAGATATGCTACGATCGCAAGGGACCGGAAAAGAATGTGGAAAAGCGATGCCGTTGGGTGTCTGTGGGGAGTAAATGTCAGAGAATTTAGCCAAAATTTAGCTCTTAATTTTTCTATGCCATCTACACTCACTTCAGACCATTGCTTGGCGTTGATTCATCGCCAAACTCACGAGAGAGGTCCATTTTGAACAAACAAGACAAGTTTAATTTTTTTGTTGGTCGATTTAAAAATTTGTTCATGTTTGAAACTTTTGATGTCAAACGCGCGGCGCGGCTTTACAAAAGACGCGCGAAGTAAGATTGTTACTTTAACTAAGTGAGATGCAGCGTTAAAATAAAACTATGGCGCGGCGTCTCAAATATTCAGTTGAAAAAAGTTGAAAAAGTAAAGTTGTATACAGTCGGACCCCGATTTACCGGGATCCTCGGGGGAAGCCATTTTGCCCGATAAATCGGGGTGCCCGGTATATCGGGGTAGAGCATATTTGACCCATAAACCCTACCCATAAATCCTACTTTTGTCCAAAATTCTATACCAAGACACCTCTAACTGTATAGTATACATTTATTGATGACAATATGATCATTGCTTCTGTCATTAGAAATAGAAAATTTAAAAAAAAACTTTTTCTAAGGTAAACCACCCCGACCGAGTCCGAATCGTGTTTCGAATCAATGTATCTTATCGCATGTCCTGCCGCTAATTAGACGGTTGAAACGAACCGATACGTGATGCCATGCCAAATCTGGGCACTCTAAGCGGGGTGAAGAAGTATCAAAGTTTCAAAATAACTTTTTCTCTGAAAATTTACGGGGAGCATCGACAATGATTCTGTAAAATTTTGCAAAAAAAGTTATGAAATTTTTCTAAGGTATACCAGCCACGTTCGAATCGTGTTTCGAATCGGTGCATCTTATCACGTGTCCTGCCACTAATTAGAAGGTTTGAAACGAACCGATACGTGATCCCCATTAGACCTAGCGAATTGCAAATGCAAGTTTACCAACCGGCAAAACTTCGAAAATTTTCCAAAAAAAAATCGGGGGAAAGAAATCCTCCCGGTAAATCGGGGTTCCGGTAAATCGGGGCCCGGTAAATCGGGGTCCGACTGTACTACCTAAGAACACCAACACTGGACAATTTTGACTTCAACCTGTGAAATGTCATTAGAGATGAGAGACTCTTTTTATATTATTTATTAATTTTTTAGTGTGTAGGCGTTTGATTAAGTTATTTTTCTGCACAACCCACACAGGGACCATATGATGACTTGATTCACACCTCACCGTGTCTAGTGGCTGCTCTGCACCGTTTCACCCCTGAGGTCCCTAGTGGGTTGTGTAGTGTATGTTCCTTTTATTTTTGAAGTCCGTTTTTTGTCATCTGTTCATCTCCGGATGGAGGACCCCGTTTTCTTCCTGATAAATAAAGAAAAATCCAAACAAAAATGGCCCTCACTCGGGTCTCACAGGGCGCGATTATGATATGGGTGCTTTGCAGCCTGTTACAGGTGCGCTTGCAAAAAGAGTACTTTAGTCGCGGTGGAGAGATGTTCATACAACACTAGCCATTAGGTTTTTTAGTTGTTTCCTCCATTTATAACGCATAAAAGCGTTATATCAAATGTTTATTATTATTATTATTATTACACTTATTTTCTGGACCGAATTTTTAAACGGCTATAGGTCCAGTTAGAGATTTTGCGACTGACGTTAGTTACAATGAAGCAGGCCCCTGCTGACACTGCTGACACTGCCGCGCGCGCTACTTTACATGCAATTCACATCGAAAACCCTGCTAGTCAACGAAGATTTGGCGCGCACAGGGACTCTCCCAGCTTGCGCCAGTTGCAGACTGGAGGCTGGCGCCAGAAACTGGAGCCAGCCTCCAATCTGCAACTGGAGCGTAAGCCACGCAACGGGCAACCACATGGCCAATTTGAGTAAACTAAACGGTATCTGATAGATAACCGGTAGCACTATCCGATTACACTAAACCAAATTCTAACCAGACCCTCACCCGTCTCGACCGCCAAAATCGATGAATTGTTAGCAATGGAAGGCACCCAGATTTTAACTTTGCCCCTCATACACATTGGTCATTGGCATTGATAATTTGCCCCCTGGTTACAGTCTTAGTGTACCCCTAACGTTTGGGGTTCACTAGGACTGTAACTATCGTAAAGGTGTGTGCAGAGGGTGTGTGCAAAGGGTGTGTGTGTGTGTGTAAATTTTCTAGAGCAGTAGAAGTTTATACATATCTTCACAATGTGTGTGTTCACAATGTGTTCACAATGTGTGTGAGGTTCACATAGCTCCTTGAGCTAGTTGTCGGCATATCTGAGTTAGTTACAATCATCTACCAGCGGTGAATTTCAGATTTAGAGAAAGAGAGAAAAGATTAAAGAAGTGGAAAAGGACTCAATGCTAACCAAGAGATGCAGCTGAGCGCTTTCTGTAGGTGGGTAAAGCTCAGGCCCGGACTGTAAAAAGCCATCTATGTGCAACCTGTTCCTCAGTGATGCAACATGCACTTCACACACCTACGGAGCGAAGATACTACTTATCTTGCTCCAAACACATATCTAATGAAGCGGGATTGGGTGATGATAAGACCATATTTATACCGTTTATCCGAGTCAAATAGAAACTCAAAGCTCATGGTGCAAAGGCGGGAAATACCAGCCCTAAATGGTAATCATCAATCATCACACATAAAAGTCACACACTTTGCACTCATGTTAGATACAGCTATGCGCTCACGCCTCACTCATAGCACTCATATGTATAAAGATCCCACTCGCTCATATCTCATCTCAATCTCTCCTATACCACGTTAGGACCCGTCAACCTCCAGCACTGTAGCTGGTAGCAATGTAGAATAAAGCAACTATAATGCTCCGAGTGATTCATCTCGGCCTAGTTAGGTCCCACAGGTGAGTCGTGCCCAACACAACTCAATCCTGGTCAAATAGTAGGCATGTTCCAAGTGAACCGATAAGTAAGCTGAAGAGGAAAGTTCCCTAAACTTAGGCACGAGTACTACGTACTCTCAGTGTGGCCCTTCCAACACTGTGACAAGACCGTATGTTCTACAAGCTGATATAGGGTCCAGTTCCAGTCTCATAAAACAGAGAACTGACGGACTGACCCCAACCTCGCCCAGGAACCCTGCCTAAATACCCATTTTTAGAGTATCACGTGATGCTCTAACTAATCAGCCTGATCCGATACAATTAACCACTCCCCGCGAAGACCTGCTGCCCTCCCACGACCGGTTTCCGACTTATACAGAAGCTCAAGCTTGTCCTTACCATAGTATTCCCTATTATCGCTAGATTAACCAAGTCCGCCCACCAGCATTTACTGCAAGCATTTGCTGCACATTCTTGCTTTATTGAGTTAACCTCCACTTCGCACTATTTCCTAAAGCCAATTAACCTGGGTGCCTACGGTGTCCTGCCCCACTCACTCTCTCACTCTAGAAACACTCTCACACATACTCACACATAATCACTATTCACACATATTCACACCGGGGCTGTAGAGTACAATTTACCACTCTACATTCCCGCCCCCTCTCAGAACAGAAAGTCCTTCTCACACATACCATTGAAAGTCCATGGCGATATTGATGAGTAAAAAGTTCCCATTCCAGTAGTGTCCTGGTTTTGAAGAGCTGAGCCGATACCATAGGAGATTGAAGTTCGCACATGTGACCCCTGTCCTCACAACAAGCCCGATGCGTGGTAGCCTGTCAGTGTCCGTGAAATCCGTTTCTTTTGCCTCTTATTCAGTACTCTGAGCAATGGTGTATTGTCCTTCAGCGTCCCAAACTCTTCTCTGAGCACTCTCCGTCGTAGTAGTTTTGATCCTCTCGCCTCCGATCCTCATGTGCAGCCAACCGAGTAAAATATGCCTCATGTTGTTAATAAGTGTTCCTTTTGTAATTCCTCCTTAGAATAGTTCTATTATAGCCCTCCTGTTGATGCTGGGTGATGTGGCTGGTATGTTGCCAAGCTGCTTTGGCCCAAGGAGACTTGGGGAGCTGGTGCTATACCAAGAATTCTGCTTGCCACTGACCACCCTCCAAATCCGGATCTCCATCGTTTCCTCCTCCCAGTCTTTTGTTGACTCTAAAGACACTGTTTAGTTGCACATAACCGCCCTGACATTCACATTCTCCGCCCTGACATTCACATTCTCTGCTGGATCAATTGTCTATTAAAAGTGATGCATAGCCAAAGTGTCGCCCTCCTGTCATACACGCCTGATCAATCCATCTATTGCATATGCGACCTGTCACTCCTCCCCCGCCGAGGAACCCGATAGGTTTCAGTACAAACCCCAACTCCCTAGTATCAGCGGCTCTGTATTAATCTCCAACTGTCGATGATACAGGTTTCCGTTGCTGACCAATAGCACAGGTAAGCTATCCTGAGCCAGCTAATCACAAACACCACACAATATGTTAAAAATACACACAGCTAAGAATTTCAGTCTGATACATGCTGTCTTCTGGTACTCACTTCAAATGTAAAATTTAACTTACTTTACTTTACTTTACTTTTCGTATAAACATTCGCACCGTACGGACTCACATTCCACTCAAATTTTACTCACAATTTACCTCAAAAACTCCGTGCATCAGATTGTTTACCCCCTCTCGTATCTGATTATGAATTTGACATGACCATCGTCGTGTCTTCCCACCCCTCCCAAGACAAAAAATCCGTGACCGTTCCGTTCCTGCAACTGTATTCTTTCAATGCAACTTCAAGCTATATAATAATTCATATCGCTGTACCTTCCCACCCCCAATCCATTCCCCCAGTCCTCACCTCCTGGGAAGAGCTTACATTGCACTTGTGTAAACTGTGTACGCGACGTCCCCAGTTTTACGATCATAAATAATACCACCGTCCTTGATCGCATTGACTGCACCATCCCACCCAGTTTCAGCTCCCCCACCTGCTTTCTCTGCATCCCTGCAGACCGTCCATGGATAAGACAGTGGGGTACCTGTGCCCCCCACAGTGTACTTACCCACTGTCCCGCCCAGTGCAAACTTGTATTAATTAAAGACATAACAAGCAAGTTGTTTCAGGTCTTTGAAACAATCATTCAATCAGAGAAGTATTACTTTAGGTTAGCAATGTTCTAGCCCTATGATTTGCTACTATCTAGGCTGAGAACCCTAAAGATACTTCCCTGGAGGCCTCTAGATAAATTTACTGCAGACTCAAAAATCATGCGAATTTAACTTAATGAATTTTCGTTTGTGCTAGAATCCCTTGAATCAAGAGATGCGTGACTTGAAACGCATGAGTCATATGCAGTGAATTGTTGAAAGAATACATTTTTGTAGTTGCTATACTACACGTTACAACCATAATATTGTAATGTGTGTGTGCCATCGTGAATTTAATGTGGATGACGTTTAATTAAATCCCAAACCATCCGTCCCAATCCCGCCCACCTTCATGCAGGTATACGAAGCTTCACGCTCGGTATCCGTATATAACTCATTCGTGACCCAATTAAGGTTTATCCATCCCATGCCCCCTGGCTTGCACAGTGTGTATTTAACACCCTCCCCCTATTTATGGCATTCAAAGCTGAATGCGGATGTGTGTTATACAATGTAGTACACAAGCTATATCCCAATTACCGACACATCATCCAACAGCTAGTCCAACCCTACCTAGTGCAATATTAATAAATAGCCCCTCCTATAAATCGTTCGGCCGTTAAACACCCATTAGTCCAGCGAAAACGTGTAAAAGAGAGATCTACCCTGTAACTCCCAGATGCATCTACAATTCATTTACCCAATGCTCCCAAGGTCAAAACCTGTTTTCACTAGACTACCCATCCGATCGTAAGAAGGTTGAGTCTGATCCCCACCATTCATCAAGGTGTTCTTCTCCTTCCTGTAACACGGCCTATATACCGTGTCTAGCCCTACTTAGATTCTAAAGACCCTTCAGAGGCCTAGTACTAGACTAACATTCCTACACGTTCCTTGATAATTTATCTACGTTCTCATTAGATAATCGCATTAATTAACTAAACCAATCCAATTGGGTATACCAACCCCCCTGGCCCTTGTACCGCTGCATCCCCCAGTATACAGATCATGCCCAAATTTTATGCCGATAGTTAATATCAAAGAACCGTTCGTAGCTCCTCCCCGGGTACTAACAATTTACCATACATAATGTCCCATGTATTTATACATAACCAACTGTTGTCGCCTCCACTCCCACGTCCCAGTGTCTATCGGACTGGGCTAAGCACATCAATCACTACGTACGTTTTGTAAATCTCAGTACAATAAGTAATAGCCTTAAATTTTCCGCACAAATAAATAATTCCCCTCATGCTTTTGCTGGTGCCAATTTATATTCTGCTCCCCCGCCCCAGTACTTCTACTCATGAGCTTGCTTCTTCAGAGAGACCTACTTCTTCTTTTGGCTGCTCCCACCCTCTCCGAAAACCGCCCTTTCCATGAAACAATACACCATTTTCAAAATCAATCAATGCCAAAAACTTTAAGACCAACCCGACAGGTCAAACACCCCCATCTCCCCCCCCTTCAGTATTTCCGTCTAGACTCAATCTTCAATCTTCATGCGCTCTGCATATGATTTGAACAAAACAAACATATCAATACATGAATTATTCCCCTTGACTCCGTCCAACTCACCGTGCCTCTAATTATACATCAGCAAACAAGTCTATAAGCTTACCCTCTACCCAAACAGTAAAACCAACTTCTTGTAATCATTCAAATGTTTGCCTTTTTATACCCTGAACCTTATACCAAGTTGCTTGTAAGACAACTTAGACATCTAACGTGGTTGTAAGGCACATCAGTCGGTTTCTGGGTATTTCAATACAGCAAGACTTTACCCTAAAGAGAGCTTTGGTTTAGCCAATTACTTGAACAACTTTCTTATGAGCTAAACCTAGTTAACCTGCCCGCTGGTTCCCAACAATTACACTCAAATTGAAGCACTTACAACGCCTTTTGTAAATCATAGCCGTCTATCTAAAATAAGAATTAAGTAACTGTAGAATCTTATTCTCATTCGACAGTGTTAATTCCAGTGTATCTCCCTTATATATATTTTCCTGGCTCTCTTTGAACAAGATTTACCAAGCCACCCCACCCCCGTCCGAAAATGGTCTCCCATTAATTAACTTCCAACCCAATCGTCAGTGCCAATTTTAATTTGCAATGGATTGTATAACACCCGTTACTCGTGCAATGTTAAAAGATCCTAATCCTGCTACTTCCTCCCATGCACAAGCTCTACTAACCACTCACATATTTATCTAAAGTTGCCAACTGACTGTCGATCATATAATCTGAGAAATCCGTGCCATCTATTGCATAAGCTCTCTCACTCTGGCTCTATCTCCTCGGGAGCTCTTTCTCACTCTAGCTCTACCTCCTCGGGAGCTTTTCTCACTCGGCTCTACCTCCCGGATCTCTCACTCTGGCTCTACTCCTCGGAGCTCTTTCTCACTCTGGCTCTATCTCCTCGGGAGCTCTTTCTCCCTCTGGCTCACCTCCTCGGGAGCTCTATCTCTCTCTCTGGCTCTACCTCCTCGGGAGCTCTTCTCTCTCGCTCTGTGTCACTCACAATCTAATATCTCTGTATTTTCTGCTCAACATTAAATTGGAGCTTGCCAGCTCTATCAGGTTAGCCACCTACTTTAATTATTAGCTCATTAGTTCAGCTAAACCCAGAAACATTGAATAATGTATGAATTATAATTATTCACTAATTGTCAACCCAAGCAGACTTATTTTCCTAATTGTATCAATATAATAATTATCAATAATTATGATGAAACCCTATGTATAAAAGCGGTTCCTCCACATCCTGACCCATTTGGACACATGTGGACCCTTTGTCGCTAGGACAGTCAAACAGACTGTCAAATTCAAGACAAAATATAAACCTACTTCCTCCTATTGTAATATCTAACTGTTATGTCTAGTCTTTTATAGCTTATTTACCTTCAAAGCTTTTCATATGCACAAGTATTAGCTCAATTAATTTCGGCTTAACAAGCTATCAGTTCGTTCCTATTCGAAGCTGACTTACGTTTCCCTACAAAATTATCGAGATCTGTATACCCGTGTGGTGTTACCGTAAATAACACTGCATAATAACTAATTTATATTTAAGTATCCACCTGGCGATCCTAGCTCTAGATAATTTTCACGAATAAAAACTTGGTTTATTCCTAACCAAAGTTCTTCAAAATAAGCCTAAGCATTCTCAAACTGTATCAAAATACAGACAGAAGAGGACATTATAAGTCCAACTCTTCCCAACTGTCTCATTACCAAATTCAAAAGTTCTTTTAAAATAAGTATAATTAGCTAAATACCCTGAATGTTGAGCAGTCCAAATTGTTTCCATCCTACTCACATGACACATCTCTATTTCGTCTCTACATGACCCAATAACCTGTTTTCTCAGACATGATATGCAAATAACTCAACCTCGACAGCTGCACTAGCACTCAGAGTAGGAAAATAATGTTGTGGTTGGAGCTAAGGCTAGTGTAACAACATTCGTATTATGCGACTCGTACAATTAAATTGCCCGTCGAGCAGCCCCTCCCCATTCCACCCCCAACCGTGACCATGCAAGACCCTAATGCACGTCGAATTCAGCCTCTATGATACAAAATACTTGTGCCCTACACCCAAGCTAGGCTGAAATCCACCCTTCTATTGGATCAATTTGTACACCCCTACCGCCCGAATTCCGTCTATTCGTCATTTGATAACCCATACTGGAAATTAAGAGCTCACAAACTCTGTAAATCGGGCTCTTTCCATAAAGCCCTCAATATGCAACAGATTTTCGATTGTATACACATGCAGAACCCCACATGCCCGGCCCCCATCTCTCGAGCCCCTGTGCAACTACTCGTGCAAATAGTGTCCCACTACACATAATAAAAAATGAAATACAATTTATTGAAACATGATTCTCCCCCTGAATGATAGAGGGAATAGACAGCCTACAAAACCTGCTGATTGATCCTAAAAACGTAGCTTCTTATTAAACTGTCTAGTAACATAAACTGCATGCTTTATCTTACCGAGAACTCGCATCATACCACCATAAAATGTCTGTTCCAAGTTGAAGAATGTCCCCCCTCTAATCAGCTTATCAACATTTCCACATTACAGCAATGCACCTCCCACTCCCACATCCCACTGTTTATCCTCCAGTATCCGAGATCACATCCAACCGTATCACCGTGCTATCTCTCCTCCATCCTTGCACCTCCTACAGAACATCTTCCTTATCCTTGTAGCATACAAGCAGCTCCTTCAGAACGCCTCCGTCAGAACGCCTTCTTTTGAACACTTCTATCAGAACACATTAGGTTCCCAATAAATCTCTGAAAATATTGAGCGCATTTCCTGTAAATTAGGTTACTACTACCTCAGAGAATGATCCATTCCTCTGCCATAATTCCAGAGAAAGAAAGATGAATTCCTCAGACGATCCAGGAAATGTAGCGCTGTCGACCTTGGCCATTCTCCGTGTGATCCCTCCACTACCTCCAATAACTCCAAAAAAAGCAGTTCGCGAGCCAAAGTTCATGACCTGAAAAGGAACCTCACTCCCCTGGTTGTTAGTTACCCTCCTTACTCTAATAGACTCTATACAAGCCACAAATAAGGCGAAACATTTGCCATGCCGCTGACCTGTGAACGCGACAAAACCTTGAATAAGTAAGTGAAAATAACTTCGAACTAAGCAGCACCCCCAAGCCCACCACAGATGCAAAATTCCCACAACTATGAATCCACCCCACAATACAAATACAAGTCACACATTACCCACAAGCCTGCCTTAGTATGTTGATCACTACTGCCTCACCACAATTGTGGTAACACTACCCTCATAAATATTATTACTTTCAATATCACCAGAACCCCCATGGTTCGTAAACTGTGATTTCATAATGATGATGAATACAGTGTATTTTTTCTTATAAGATTGGACGGTTTAATTTTCGTTTTTTCCCCGTTTGCAATTATGGCCGTCACATAAACAAAACTTGCAAATACACGCATACCGCGTCAAACCCACCAAATTGCCAAAATAAAGGACTAGTAGGGAATTATAAAAAGCTAAGCATGCCACGATAGCTAGGCCCATTAACATATTAATTAAGTCCAATTTTCACAGCCATTTAATTTCCCATTCTGTTAAGGTACATTAAATTGCTCCCTATCATATTTTATGAATGATTGAGTGAATACGCTACACCTTTGTGTGCATATATCAAGTGGGAATTATACCTCTATTTTTTTTCATGACTAAAACACGTCAAATTAGCTCAATTAACGAGCGTGAATAATATTTACTAACAGGCACCCAGATAAAACTTACATTTTAATGAGCAAGCCACCCAGCCTCCGCAATACAAACAATGAATAGATTACTTACCCAAATTGGAATACAATTGTATTGCGTTCGTCGCGTAAAATATCACAAAATAATTGCCGCGTCATAATTATCGCAACCTGGGCAAAATCAAAACTCCACGAATCATTCAAACTTATCCGTTATATACAGCTCTACTCAGCTCTACTCAGCTCTTGCAACTCTTTTGATATACACCTTCTCACTAATTAGCTGTATCCTGGTAGCTCTATAAATGTCCCAAGGCACTATGCTGAGCGTTATTTTCATCTACTGTCAACAAAGTTACACGGCCTGCTATGTGCACTGTGTCTCCAGTAAAATACATTCAATATGCTCTTAATTTTCGACCCATCCCGGACTTCTAATCAATTATCTGGTTCGTCGGACCAAATTGTAGTTGGGTAAAGCTCAGGCCCGGACTGTAAAAAGCCATCTATGTGCAACCTGTTCCGCAGTGATGCAACATGCACTTCACACACCTACGGAGCGAGATACTACTATCTTGCTCCAATCACATATCTAATGAAGGGGATTGGTGATGATAAGACCAATTTATACCGTTATCCGAGTCAAATAGAAACTCAAAGCTCATGGTGCAAAGGCGGAAATACCAGCCCTAAATGGTAATCATCAATCATCACACTCAAATGTCACGCACTTTGCACACATGTTAATATATACTGACAGACACACGCTCACTTCTCACACACGTCCCTCTCATGTAAGCAGCTCGCTCGCTCATATCTCATCTCAATCTCTCCTATACCACGTTAGGACCCGTCAACCTCCAGCACTGTAGCTGGTAGCAATGTAGAAAGCAACTTAATGCTCCGAGTGATTCATCTCGGCCTAGTTAAGTCCCCAGGTGAGCCGTGCCCAACACAACTCAATCCTGGTCAAATAGTAGGCATGTTCCAAGTGAACCGATAGTAAGCTGAAGAGAAAGTTCCCTAAACTTAGGCACGAGTATACTTACTCTCATGTGGCCCTTCCAACACTGTACAAGACCGTTGTTCTACAAGCTGATATAGGGTCCAGTTCCAGTCTCATAAAACAGAGAACTGACGGACTGACCCCAACCTCGCCCAGGAACCCTGCCTAAATACCCATTTTTCTAGATATCACGTGATGCTCTAACTAATCAGGCCTGATCCGGATACAATTAACCTCATCCCCGCGAAGACCTGCTTGCGCCCTCCCACGTGACCGGTGTTTCCGAGCTTATCAGAAGCTCAAGCTTGTCCTTACCATAGTATTCCCTATTATCGCTAGATTAACCAAGTCCGCCCACCAGTCATTTTACTGCAAGCATTTGCTGCAAGCATTCCTTGCTTTATTGAGTTAAATCCTCCACTTTCGCACTATTTCCTAAAGCCAATTAACCTGGGTGCCTACGTGGTCCTGCCCCGACTCACTCTCTCACTCTAGAAACACTCTCACACATACTCACACATAATCACTATTCACACATATTCACACCGGGGCTGTAGAGTACAATTTACCACTCTACATTTCATATTTTAACATACACCTCAAAAACACCCCAAAAATCCCCCCTGGCCTTAATGCTAATTGCTAAACAACAGCTATAGAAAACTACAAGAATCAAGATGCAGATCAACTTTATTTACCGTAGGCAGTGCAAACATCCGCAGCATCCTCACTCCACACACTGTCCTTTCTACAAGTTATCGTGGAACCGAAATACCCGGCTTTACACTTCACCTCCACTGTGGAACCCTTTCCGGCAGAGTAGGTCCCTTCCAATGAATTGGGAACTATCAAATCATCACACACATCTGAAAAATATAAATTTCGTAACGATGGATTTAACAAGGAAGTGTTAACATGGTAGCGCACCTGCCCGTCCTTGCTAGTGTGTAATCAAGTTACAACAACCGTTTGAACTCAAAATCGGAAATTGGCTTTGTTTCATGTTCCAGGCTCCAGCAGCGTCCAGTGACCACCTTCTACCCTGATGTGTAATCAAGTTATCTACCTGGTTGCAGCCGGTAATCAGAGTCAGTTGTTCTTGAGAAGTACATCTCATCTGGTGGGTTGGCCCAGTCATCTGTAGCACACTCCAAACTCCCATAATCGTATTCCAGCACGGTGACGGCATCACACCACAAAGTGAAGGTGGTCGAACTGAGGGACAAAGTCCACACGGTACCCACTCCCACACTGTCTGGCTGTGTGGGCAGTTCCACCAAGCTAGACATGCAAACGCTCACACGATAGGTAATGGCAGAGCTACCGTAGTCAATTTGGATGAAGCCGTTATAACTGCGGGATTGGTAAAAATACATTTTCACGGTATTATCACTGCCTTCAGTGAAATTGGAGCGGATCTGGAGTGCGGTGGACGATAAGTCGATTTGTAGTGATTCGACCTGTTTTGTCATCCAATCTGCAAGAGATTTTAGAGATATTTTAAAGGGTAATACCAATTCCCGGATAATCCAGATAGCTCGTAAAGCCCGGACTTATTAGATATTTTCATACCCCCTATATGACGTTTTAACTATACTACTGTAGTAGTCACATGTTGGCTTTCTTATTGACAGCAATTAAAAGTGCTTACCCCCGCCAGCAAGGTAGGCGTTAGTGGCTGTATCATAAACGGAATGGATTGCTGCATAGTAGGGTTCTGTGTTCCATTTCTCCGCACAACTACCAGAAGTGAACGTGTAGGTCAAGATTGTATTACCATCTCGTTTAAGGGTTAGTGTTGTGGTAGTATGGATCACTTGCCAGATTATCTCCCCTACAGGTGACAGAGTTTATTCATTTGAATAAGGTTGTAGAGACTGGTGGAGTATTGTATGTTGTTGTTTCCTTTGTCGACAATGGAAACAACAACATAGAGTTTATTAATGCTCAAATGAATATGTTTGTTAAAGCACTGTTGACATGCAGTAATTATCTTACCGGTATAGTCCGTACTAGCGGAGGTGATTGTGGTCGATGAGGTCATGCAAGTCTGTACCCAATACATCAGGCCTGAGCTATAGTAATACACCTGAAAATAATAATTTCGTCTTGGAAATTTGCAATGCCAGTCAACTCTACATTTACAGTTTCTCTTGATTAAATGTCGGACTAGACGGTAAAGCTGCCTCTAAACAATTTGAATATAATGATATATGAAACAAAATACAGGAAATAATTTATGATCCATATTCCACGACTGACCGTAAAGCCGCCGATATAATCGTAATCGGATTCAAAAAATCGAAGATCTGATTGTGTCCCCTCAGTTGGAGAGCTTGTTTTGAAGGTAACAGTACCATCTGCAACAGGAAACATTTGGAAACCCATCTCTGACGTCGGGGACCAACTTCCACTGCCTGGAAATGAGAGCTGTTATCAGTTCTGTAAAATGGGGCAAAAAAGGAAAACAGAAAAAATTTTAAACTTACTCATTTGAACCATGGCGAGAAGAATTAGGCGCCAGCCCATCGACATCAATGCCATTTCAACAACTAAAAGGAAACAACAGCTAATGAACTCTAACGACCGAGGTAGCTATGTTCTAAGTTAGAACATAGAGGAGGGCTAGAACAATGAACATAAATAATATAAAGGCCTGTTAGAACTAACCCTCCTCGTTACAGTTGTCGCTGGGCGTGGAGATAGAGAGAGAGATAGAGAGAACAAGGCAACGAGCGAGCCACGTGGTTGACGATGAGAGCACGATAACGTTTCTAAGATGAACTATAGAATTAATGAACTAAGATTAATAAAATTATAACTTCAAATGACACGTGTAGGCGGTAATTGTAAGTAAGGGTAGGTGTGTTAGATGATACGGCTATAAAATGGGGAGGACATTAAAATTACTGTTCGCCTCACTTTATCGGAATCAGCATTAGATGGTGTCGAGCTGAATCAGCACAATTACATGGTACTCGGATCTCGGCTCTCGAATAATCGGGCACCAGCAACTAAACTAATGACTCTAGTATTCAAATTCAACTGTAAATTGTGTCTAAACTACGGCATTCAGGCCCCATTCGATTCTCTCCATATATTAGGAGAGACATGAATTGTTAACTTATAGACCTAAAATTATCCCTGATTCTACTCAGACACTCACATGGGAGTTTCAGATAATATAACCACTAGAATACATTCACTCCCCAAACTAACACAGTAATTCACTAAAAACTATGTTTAAAACTATTCATCTCTGTTGCTCCGGTTGGTGCACTAAAACATGTTCATTAATCCAATGAGGTGGCAGGTGGTGATGTACAGCTGTACAGGCTGAAATATTAGTTCTCTATAGTACAGAACAACTTATTTTATCATGACTCATAGTCCACCAACAAATGCCAAGTCAGCTTAACAGTCCCCTCATGTAATATCTATTGGACGAATTGGATGCCGAACAGTAGCTATTCGAAGAACAAATAGGAAAAACTCAGTGAACAATGCTAAGTTTTGATTTTTTTTAAAATAGCAGCCCCTCACTGAGCATTGAACATGCTCTCCCTTCAGATGTATTGAAAATAGCCAGCAGAGTGGGGAGATGCATTAAACAGTCTCTAGTTCAGCTTCTCTTGTATTCAAGTTACAAGCTATGTCGCTATGAGTGACATTAAGGATACACGTGTTTAGCTAGCCAATTTTCAGAGCTACATTGAAGTGGAGGAAAATGCAGTATTGGGAGAGAGCCCAGGCAAAATGCCAAAAAATCCTCTTACCCCCTATTAAATCCTCTCAACACACCTACACATCAAATAAACACCTTTCTTCTCTTGGTTTAGGTTTATAGCAGCAGATGTTCATAAGATGTTGTTATCCCCACACAGTCTTCTAACTCATGGCGGATCTGACAGTCGAGGTATGACCTTTCTTTCGCTCTATCTTTCTCTCTCTCTCTTTCTCTCTTTCTTTCTCTCTCTCGTTCTCTTTCTCTTCAACTTTGGATATCAAAGGGATAGAGAGAACCTTGGTGCCTAAAGACAAAGTTCAACAACACTATTAAATTGTGAGAACAAAGACGTGGACGATGAACCTGTTTTGACATTAGGTCTCCGATCAGATTCCTCTCTCTCTCTCTCTCTCTCTCTCTCTCTCTCTCTCTCTCTTCTCTCTCTCTCTCTCTCTCTCTCTCTCTCTCTCTCTCTCTCTGTCTCTCTCTCTCTCTCTCTCTCCCTCTCTCCCACTCTCTCTCTCTCTCTCTCTGTCTCTCTCTCTCTGTCTCTCTCTCTCTCTCTCTCTCTCTCTCTCTCTCTCTCTCTCTCTCTCTCTCTCTCTCTCCTCTCTCCTCTCTCTCTCTCTCTCTCCCTCTCTATCTCTATCTCTCTCTCTCTTTTTTCTCTATCTCTCTTCCTTTCTCTCGATGTATTTCCAAAATTAAAGCAATTGGGCTTAACCCGATTTGCCTGTGCAAATTACACAAATCATCTAACAACCCCTAACATAAAGCTGAATTTCCCATCCAGGTCAATAAGGTGTACACTGTACACTGTACTATATACTAAGCATAGATCGTTGACCAATGATATACATAATATGGGCTAATATGTCCCTTTTTAAATAGCTTTTTCCAAGAAAGAGAACCATTTTCAGAAAATGTTTCCACAAAAATTCCTTTTCTAGGAGCTTCTATCCCTTATTCCCTAAAAAATTGTGTCATTATTCTAAGAAATTGTAGACCAATGATATGATCCACCTTGCATCAAGAAAAATAATTATTTTTCAGGTTCTTAGCATTTTTAACAGCTTTTTTCAAGAAAATAATCTTCTAGGTAAAGACATCGTCTACAACGTGATACAGAGTGTTCAAAACTACGACGTCAAGATACGAGAAATCCACGAAGCCCTGTCACAAATCTTCGAGACGGGTAATATAACCTGGGATGTGACGTGTGTTTTTTATTCATTTGTTTCAGTCACCTGACGTAGTGACGTGAAAATTGGTTTCCTCTCAAATATGAGTCCTTTTAAAGTAAGAGTAGCGTGCCGTGTTTTCTCACAAAACGGGGAGTACCACCAGGACCATTGGTACGGTATCGAAAATTTCCAATTCTGTCTCGTTCATTAGTTATGACGTAATATGTTCATTATTTCAACTTTCATAAAATTGCTCTACAGAAAAATCTGTGCATTGTGGATTGAAATGGATGCTCGCATCGTGTTCAGCGTCAAAAAATAGTCGGGGTACCAAATTTTGGTGTCTCTACCTTGTCTGTGACGCGAGATTTCGACAATTATCAAAAACGACCAAAATGGGTGAGAGAGAGATTGTTACTTTTGGGTGCTAGTTGTTTGTGCGCGCCACCCAAAAGTAACAAACTCTCTTTCTCTCACTTTGGTCGTTTTTTATATTTGTCAATATCTCGCGTCACAGACAAGGTAGAGACACCAAAATTTGGTACCCCGACTATTTTTTGACGCTGAACACGATGCAAGCATCCATTTCAATCCTTAATGCACAGATTTTTCTGTAGAGCAATTTTATGAAAGTTGAAATAATGGACATATTACGTCATAACTAATGAACGAGACAGAATTGGAAATTTTCGATACCATACCAATGGTCCTGGTGGTACTCCCCGTTCATCCACTAAGTTTTGTGAGAAAACACGGCACGCCACTCTTACTTTAACACGTATACATATTTCTACAGGCAAGGGTAACACCCTAAAATTAGTTTTAAAAGTTCGGCAGTCCATGACAATCTGTAAGACGCTGACTCAGAAACTACATTCTTACACCCAGCAACTAAAAGGTAAATCATGTTGTAGCTATAATAGTGGCGGAAAGAAAGGATGATTATTTTCTAAAAGATAGACAAGAATATTGAGCTGAGAATGGAAGAAAGAGAGCAAGATCATGGCATTATTATGGAAATGAGGGGGGATAAAAACACCGGGCGGCGTGGGGCAATCCACAACAGTATGTTAAAGTAAAGAGAATAGCAGGTGGTGGTGGTGGGAGGGTTCCATGCATAGAGCTGTTGTAGAACATAAGTCTACCTGATGAATAAATCTTAAGCTACTGCTGAGAGGGAACAAGAGCTGAAAATTGTAGAACTTTTAGGCACTAGTTGGAGCTCGATTAGTCTACTTTTCTGTGTGTGGTACCACTTAGAATATCTCTCTCTCTCTCTCTCTCTCTCTCTCTCTCTCTCTCCCCTCTCTCTCTCCCTCTCTCTCCCCCTCTCTCACCATCTCTTTCTACCAGGATTAGCGAAGCTTCTGGAGGTCCGAGAAGCTGGCATCTCTCACAGGCCTTACTTTAAAACTCTATCACTGATTGAAGCGATGAATCTTGTACAGAAGATTACAGGTAAACCACTTACCTTTTGGAATCTGGGAGGTGGGGATGACGGGGAGTAGCCAAAGTCCAAACACTGGGAAAATGATTATTTCAATGGAATCTGCTCTACTTGCTATACTTGCTGCATTTCTTTGTATAAACTGTTGCCTGTTTACCCCTCGTATCGCCCAAATCCCTATTCCCTCCTATAACACCAGATATTTCTACTATACAGCTCCCGTGGCAGGGTTGAGCACTTTGAACTTTCGGTGGCAAGCGTAACTTCATACTAACACCAGATATATATGTAATTTCTTCTTTCATTTCAGAAGCCTATACAATCCAGACGTGTGTGAACGAGTCACTATTGAACGACCTCTTATTTTCTGGGAGAACTGCTCGCCAAGAGGAGCTACTTTGTACCCTGTCCCTCCAGCCTGTTACTCACTCCGTCAAGCACTCTCGTGCTATGTTATATGTCGACTGTGTGAAATGACTCTGGAACGACGTTTAAATAGACAGTCGACTGAAGTCTATTAAAGATTTATTCTGAGTTCTGACGTTGTTATAACAAACTGTATTTCATTTTAAGCACTGAAATGCTTGTGCTTATTCATTCTTTCCAACAAAACCCCAAATTGCCGTTTCATGTGTCTCAGAATCCCAGAATCATGTCAGTCCCAGACAAACGGTGATGTTACGCGCGGAACGTCTACTAAATTAAAAGAACCCTCAACTTCGCGCGCCATAGCAAGGACCGTGGGAAATTCCACATGTGGGACACTGGTTCTTCCAACGAATTTGGATTCAGTGCAGCAATCCAAACCAAACTCGTTTGCAGAATCGACAGTCAGTTTCTGCTAAACATACGTGGAAGATGGGCATCTTTAACTCCGGTTTAGCCATTTACTGGGAGACAGGAGCCCTCTAGACTCTTAAGGGCACTTTCCATTTTCACCCCTCTGTCCGGCCTGGCAAGGGGTAACTCCGTAACCAAGCCTGGGAGCGGGGCAGCTACACAGCCAATCTAGACTTCAGTACCAATCCTGCCAGTGTCACAAATCACAATGTGTTTCAATCTCAGTCACCATGTCAGCAACTGACTATTATATTGCCGACGATGTCGTTACGGGAGAGTACATTCACCATACAAATTACAAACTCCGTGAGGTACGGGACAAGATAACCTGGACTGTCTGGCGGCGCCAGACCCCGATTTGATTCTCAACAGTGCGCTCAGATGGGGTCCGCGCGCCAGACATGATGTCTGCGCCGAACGCGACCCCCTCTGGAGCGCATTGTCAACATGCGGGGCAGGGTTAGGTTGGGGGAGATGAGTGGTGCCGCCCATAAATGGACAAATTAAAATCGTTTGGTTTTTGTGATTGATTTAATAAAGTGAAAGAACTAAATGTGTACACGCAAAGTGGAAAAAGAGTCTTCACATTACAAGCAAATGGCAGGGCAACAAGGCGCGCCGACAGTTTTTTAAAAAAAAAGTTCGTTAAAAAGAAGCTGAAAGTAGTAGATGGAAGGAGTTTTGGATGACTGGC